>JAGVSP010003341.1:0-58200 GCA_022494985.1 Micrasema minimum | reverse complement strand
GATGCAGTTCCCTATGCACCATTGGGTGCGGATAAGGGGAAGTAGTATGGCAAATAATATTGACTTTACTAAACACCACACTGTGGAGTATTCTAGCCAGTGTTGAGTTGTTATTGCTTTTGGTATCAGGCTTTTTGCCGGGCCAGTATTTTTTGGCTTCAGGAGTACAGCACTTTTACGTCGACTGGGGTCATTTGTCATCAAGGAGACGATTAAAATGAAATGTTTATTTCATACTCTGCAGTGAAAATGTCAAAAAAGTACAGAAAACAACATTTGACCCATCTTTCCTTTTTTTGAAGTATGGGATTTCTATAACATTTACAATTATCTGTATTTCTGAAACTAAAATAAACTGATTCAGAGTACATACATACCATATCGTGGTCAGCGGGCACTGCGATCGAACTAGAAGTCGTCACGAACTCCGTTTCCGACGAAGCAGCCGGACTCGCCTTCTCCAAAAGCGACAGGATCCTCTTGATGTCTGCTGCCACCCTCTCTCCAGGGTGGCCAGTCTAGTGGACACCTCCTCCAGCTTCTCCAGCACGCTGGCGTCGCCCCCACAGCGGCACAGCGCCCCCCCCGGACGTTCTGGTACTGCGGAGACACGTCCTGGACCAGGAATGATAGGAATTTTTATTTATTAAGAACCCGACATTTTAAGAAAGAAAAATATTTGTTAAATTCTGACTTCATTCTGTAACTAACTTCTGGGCCCAGATTTTAAGCATATCTATATCGCAGTTGTGACGCGCATAATATGACGGTAATCGGTATATTTCAAAGAAATTTCACCAATATATGCGTCACAACTACAATACATATTAATAGTTCTAGTTCTTCCTAAGAGTAATGATAAATATGGTAAAAGAACTCATGAATATTATAGTACGATACCAAAAGTTTGTAACATGATTCCAACAACTATTAAAAAAGTCATTAATTTTTCAGGTCTAAAAGAGAGACTGTGTGCTGAGCACTTGGTTGCTAAAGCGGGAGTTATCATACCGAGTTTTTGTTTCTCTTGTTCATAATATTAATATCTGCATTAATAAACATTACGTTTTGGTCATTCGATTAAGCACGATGTGAACAATTTTAAAGGGCAATTGGTCTACCTAGGTATATTTTTATATATTTTTTTGTATTATATTTAGTATCCTTTTGTCTGTTATTGTTCCTAACAAAATAAAATAAAATAGTTTTACGGTTATCAAACATGGTGAATATATGCTTGTAAATAGAACTTTTCATTTATATGTATTTTACAATTTTGTTTGCAAGAGTATGTATGTATTGTGTATTTTAATCTTGTATTGTAGGCAACTCAATAGGACATATTATTGTTTATATAAATATATATATAGGTAATGTATATATTGAAATAAATCAAATTTAAAAAAAGATGTAAATGTATATTCTGGGTCCAAAGGGTTATTGGTTATATATAATGTATATACATATGTAAATTAATGTCAGTTTTCCTTTTTTCTCTCAAATATTCTTTGATTGGTATTTACAGACTTAGCCAAGATAAGGCAATTAAGTTGTAATTAAGTTGAAGACTTTCAATCAAGAATCAGCGCTACAGTCCCCTTACAAGGATGGTGTGGCTGATGCCCTTGGGGGGCTCGCTGCCCTCGTAGTTCAGGTTGCGCGGGTAGTTGCGGGGGTGGATGGAGCGGTTGGGGAGGATGGGCACCGCTGGGAAGGCGGGGAAGCTGTCCACTTGGCCGCTGTCCTCTGATGAGCGAGCTCTTGCGGCGTGGAGTCTGAAATAACACAGATTATATTGTATAAGTACTGATGTTAGAAAAATATACTTATTTCAAAATAGCATACCCGAAATGTGTACATCATCATCATTTCTTATCCGCTCCCAATGTGGAGCATATTATGGATTCCACAAAGGTTGCAAGCCTCTGTGCCATGCGTGATCGGCTACCAGTTTCCATGCATTCTCCCAAGTCAGGTCCTTTTTTTGTACGGAAAAGTAAGATAATTAAATAAAAATTGGCTTTTTAATTCCATATAATTTAATATTCTCCTTAATATTGGTCTGCGTATTTCCTAGAAAATAGTTTGAAGTACATAATATATGTGATAATTTTTTCGAAGCTTTATGGCTTTTAAAAATTACGCTGAATAAAAATGTGAAGTAAATACACTAGCCAGAATAAATGAGTAGTGAGGCGACTGAAGCGGTAATATCATACAAATATTTCAGATATTATTTAAACTCTTTATAGTTAGTTTTTTTTACCGCAATGTGCTTCTTCCCTTCTTGCAGTTATTTTAACTCACTAACCACTACACTACAGAATAAAAGACGAAAAAAACAAACGAATATCAAACCTGTGTAGCGTGTTAACAGAATGCGGCTGCGATCTCGACTGCGTAAGCCCTCCGACATTACAGTAAACATGCACGTCTCTCCCATTGGAGCTGGCCCGGGGCTGCCGTCGTCCGTTTCTGGAATGTCGGACACCTGTAGGCTGAGCCCCCCGGGTGGCGAGGGCGGGCAGTCTGTGAGGGGGCCCACGGACGACTGGCGGCGGACCCCCGCCCGTCGGGACGAGCCCGTTTGGGGGGTGGATTGAGCTGGATAAAATTAAATAGCGGATATTTTAAATAATGTTGCATAGAGAAGATACAGAAGGAGAAAACCTTGAATAATAATTCGGAATGCTTTGAGTATTATACTATTGTATAGCTGGATCCTGACCTAGGCCTTACGCTGAAGTCTTTGAATATATTATTTGAATTATGGTAAAGTTTACATCGATGACCCTTTTTTTCTAGGGCAAATTTTCTCATTTTTTGTCGATTCACCGCTATATTGTATGGCCACTGTTTTGCTATGTGTAAAATCTATATGGTTTTGATTGAACTAAAAAATAGGTTCTACAGGTAGCAAAACAATGGTTGCAATATACTAAATTTGTTGACTCGAGTTGTTCCGAATTATAATTTAAGCTCTTCTATACATACCAACTTCATTTCATAAACCAGAAGTAGTTCTTACCAGATTTAAAAATAATTCTATGAGTGGTGAGTAAAACTCGTAAAACCTTATTTAGAATGGAAAGTTTTTGGTGCATTAGATTATACCACATCCGGTCATGAAAGTATTTGGTATAAAATATTTAATATTTTGAGGGAAGGGCCTAAATTTAATGTTATTTTGGTACCTTCAAAAGGCCAACGATTTTAAGTTTCAATTTTTTGGAAACAAAGATAGCTAATTCTTTTAATAATTATCATAATAAAATCACAATTATTGATTTCCACATAAAATGCCTGATTTATAAAAATTACTTAAATATTCCATTTAAATTTTTTACTCACCACTCAGTAATTTTTTTCAGATTAAATAAACAGGTTAAATTAATAACAACACACTCTGTGTGAACACAATATTTATAATGACAACATTGATCGTAAGCAAAGTGTAAACACTGAAATAGCTCCAAACCTTAGAGAATTCGTTTTTCAAATAAAGAACATCCAATATCAACGGGTAGTTTACCATAGATCGACAAAGAAAGCGTGGTCCTACCTAGCGAGAAAAAAGGGTCAATACATAGATTGCACATGACAAAAGAAGAAGAATTTTTAAATATTAAAATAAAGCGAGTAATTGTGATTTCATACCAGTCATATTTGGTATTTTGAAAATAGGTGCTTAGAGAAAATAAAATTAGGTAAAAAAATGATAATTTCTGTACATTTGAATGAAGATAGATATTTTACGATAGTATTTTTGGTTAAGGAAGGGGGACATTTAATAAATTATTTATTTTATACACAAATAATTATATTTACAAGTAAAATTGTAGGTACAACATTTGAAATGTTTTTATGTACTACTCATGCTAGCTAGCATCATGTTGATGCTATAACCTATACCTAAAATTAGGTATGAAAATTTGATTTCTTACAGGTAGGTAGTACAGAAAATAATATTATTACCTATGAATAGAAACGGTATCTTTTGGATAAAACCATTCAATTGTGGTTGAGAAAAAATATATTTATTTAATATAACTTTATTATTTTCTGGTACACTACATAACTTTTCTGAAATGTTGAAAACTTTCTTTGTATGAAGCTAAACACAGTATGTGAACACAATTATTATTCATATCTTTTTTTTCTGAAGAAGGTATTAAACAACTTTTAAAGGTTGATAAAATTTATGTACAAAATGCCAGAATGCGCCACTGTAATTCAAAATGGAAAAGATTTTTCATCCATATCGGAGTTTATTAAAAGTATCAACCTATTTAAATATTATGCTAAATAATGTGCATCTTATTTAAAAAATATTTTTGTTAGTATGCCTGCTACCAACTCCTAAAACCATTTTTTTTACAGGTAAAGAAAGATGTTGGCTTTTGCTTGTTAAATTTTTCATGTTTCTTTTCCATTTTTATACACTTGCACATTAGATTTACTTCTTTCAAAACCAGCTAAATTCATAAAACGATTATATGTGATATAAATTAAAAAATATTTTTTGTCATTGATTTGAGTACAAAGCACGGATAAACAAAGAATCTAACTTGTAAAATTTAAATAGAAAATGATGAGATTGATGATTGAAGGAATTCTTTTAAAGTTATGAATGATGAAGCACCAAATTTTTATGGTTTTAAATAATAATAATTTTTTGGAATAATTTTTAAAAAAAAGAACTTAGTTTTTTAATTGATAATTCTTGCAAAATTTTAATAAATTAATCCTGCATTATGTATGTTCACAATAGACTTGAATAAAAGTGTATTTCTATAAATTTAATACAAGATTCATTTCTTAGTAAGGGTTCGTTTATAAAAGGGCAATCCTTGGTTTATTTGCCTAGATTTTTATTAATTTATTTTTTTATTTTTTTCTAGTTAAAAATAATAATTTGAGTTCTTCTGATATACTCAAATATTTAGATTTTGGGTCTGCTTTCAAATAGACGGAAATAACTGTACCAGAAAGCAGAAAACAAGTTGTGCCGAAGTGGGATTCGAACCTAAAGATTTGTAGTCCTCGAATCTACCACTAGATCAGAACTCGGTTCATAATTGACAACTAAAGATTATTGACTGCACCTGCATATTTTGTAATAGTTTATATTTCGTAAGAAATGTTATAAATCAATAAAAATAACGAAACAGGGTACTCTTGATCACAGAGGAGTGTTTGGTAACAATTCAGCTGGTGTTGAAAGCAATACATCCGCCAGTTGTCCGTACTCACAGTATGTGTTATGCAACGGCTGATGAGTTTTGTGGTGAAGATCGGGGAAGCTCCGTTTCAACTGAGCAATCATGCCTGCGGGTCAGTAATGGAAAAAAGAAAAAACTTGCACTCAGCGACTCACTTCTGTCAGCTTGGCCAATGTTAGGGTCGGTTGCTGTTTCTATAGAACATCTGTCATGGTTTCTATAATTTGGAGCCTACTAAATTCATAACTTCCTAAATGTTAGAATAATACTACAGTAAAATAATTAAGATTCTTGCATACTGCAATCTCTTCCTTTGCGTTTTAATCACAGATGAAAGAAATCTTATCAAGAAAACAGAAGAAAAAAATAACGCTTTTGTTTTACAGAGATTTGGCTGAGCTCTTAATTTGAATTTTATACAGGAATTTTATATGGACAACAAATATTGGCGTACCTACATAAAACTTATTCCTATATTAATTTGGTCAAAACATAAACACTGTCTAAAGCCCCTGCCATTTTTAAGAATCCAAACAATACCTTTTTGTGTAAAAGAATGTTGTAATCAACTTCAATAACAAAATCACCACAGATTATCTTGCTTTACATTGAGACTTCAGACGTGATAATGTTTATATTATAATAATGCACTGCCTTAATTTATTATCTTATGAATTTAAATTGCTGAAGTTATTTTTTTTTTTCAAAATTTTCTTTAGTTTTTATACTATTTAAGAAGTTCCCGATGTCACTACAATTGGACAGGTCTCTTTTTGGTTAATCTGGCAATAGTGATCTACAAGCAGTTTCCATGTAAAATAATATTCAGAAAATATTTTTCTATATCTTATACCTAACTACAAGCTAAAAACCTATTTAAAATTTAAATGAACTCACTAATTATATAGTGTGAAAAGTTTCAAAGGATAAAATGTATTAATTGAATAATATGTACCTGTGTGATGATTTTGAGAGGTCTTAGAGAGCCACTTATTTTATGAACGCCATGACAGATTTTCAATAGAAATCACAAGGTTAATGATTTGGTGTCGGACAATTGTTAAAAAAGCACAATGTCTTGGATCGGGAAAACAAAAAATTTAGTTCTGACAAGAGCTAGAACGCAATATACAGGTGGACAATAATGGACATTTACAAAAGTTAAAAATAAAAGACAGATGAAAAGGGGTAATAATAAATATTAGTCTATTCTATTATTCAACATTATCTAAGAAGAATGAAATTATTACAAGAATAAACTCTCAGAAAATATATGAAAAGTTTTATATAATTGCCTTGAAGTTCTATCATACTTTCTAAACACATTAACACAAGCCAACTTCAGTAGAACATAACCGATTCCTTGTTATTTTAATTGTTCCTTATCCTCCATTTTGAGTTGTGTCAATTTTTATACTAAGTAGGATAAGAAACAAGAAATAATCAAGATTTCTCTATCCAAACTTAATATCGTAGGCTTTGGGACCTCTCTACAAGCATTTCATCATTTTGTCAAGTTTTTAATATAATTTGGGTGTAAGTAATAATTGCAGTTTGCTATACCAATCAATTGCATCCTGCACCAATACTGACATACAAAAATTATGTTCAAATCTCAACAAGACGAGAGCACGAATATTCATACGAAATTTTTTATATGAAGGCCATTGTATAATAGCTTCAGCAAGGCTGCAATATAATTATTCTAAATTTAAATAAACTAATTTTTTTTTATACCTAACTAAAACATTTATTAAAAGGGCTACCAGATAAATAAACCATCATAAAAAATAGTGCTAGAATCAATATTTTCAAATATGTAAGTTTAATAAGAATACATATTGTAGGAAAATAATTGTTTAGAAATATGACATTTTCACGAAGTTAACAAGAAAATTTGAAATTGATTCTGGAAGAGTATATACCTAAATTTTAAATGAATTGAAATACGGTCCAAATATCATTTAGCAACTAAAAAAACAATTTTGCTAATATCAGTTAAGACCTAGGACAGTATTAGCTGTGTCAAGTTGATCTATTGTGATGTTACTTAGCCAAGTAAATAACGAAATTAAATTGAAAATATCTCTTTCTGAATTGATAATTTATCATCTGGTAGCCCTCAAATCAAAGTTCGTAATATCTAAGGCTCATGACATCAAATAAAAATGCAATATTTAAAGAAATAGAGGAGAATAAGAAATGAGGATTAGTTGGAAATAATTTTATAAATCTAGCAAAAGTCGTTACTAACTGTTATTGTGTTACTGTGTTAGGAATAGGAATGATTCTGTTAAGTAAAGCCAATATTATGTATTAATTTTGAAAAGTTGAAGTTTTACCTTTTCACTATGGCATCCAAAGCATGCACGCTAATTAACTTTTATTTTGAAGAATCTAATTTTCATTCCTTAAACATAGAGTTAATCAATTAAATATGATACAGGCTCCTGTAGAACAAACAAAATAAAAATAAATTAACATCCTCAAAAATAATCTACTTCACGTTAAAACTATAATATTTTGAATGACGTAAGGATATATTATTTCAAAGTTCAAATATTAATGCAAGTAAGTCATATTTTTTAGCAAAAGTTGTAACTATAAGTTGAAGAAAGCGAAACCTAAATAAATAATGTAGACGTTTAAAAAAATTCTATTAACATTATTGAATGACTTATTTTGAACGTGAAATAAATTATAATTTATGAGCAAAATACACTGAAAACGGAAATCAAAACAAAATAACATCGATTAAGAACACCGAAAAGAACAACTGTTGAAAATAAAACTTTACTAGATTGTTGAAAAAGGAATTGTTAAAGGGAGTAAATAAAAAATTAAATAAAAAAAAATAAAACACGGATTCATTAAGCTCCAACCTATTTATTAAATTGTTATTAAATACAAAATAATGCATTTTATTTTGAATAATTTTGTCAGCAGATAAAATACTGTTTTAGTAACATTAAATATAGATAGTGTAATAAACATTTCTTTTATGTAACAACCAGAAACATTATTTAAAAAACTTACAAAAGGCAATTTTAGATTCCTAATTTTTTAAATATATTTCTTATAGTATCGATTATTATTCGTTTTCTGTTCTGGCACTGAATGATGACTGATCATTTTACCTTTATGTTTTTTATTTTGTTTCTGAGGGCCAGTAAAAGAGCAATCTTTTATTTTATTATACCTACGTAAAAAATATTACAATAAAATGCATATTTCTTCTTTCAAACATGTCGAAGATAAAACATCCATCAATAAACACGGATTAGTAAGGCAAGCTTCTGACGATGGTGCTACGGAATATAGACTTACCGGTAATGGACTGAAGGGTCGTACTCCTCTGTTTCTCTTGCCCAAACTGCAGGTTCATTGGAGTCACGTCCTGACCAGCTTTGTCGGGACAAAACTCTAAGATACCCCTCCCTGATTCGGATTCATCGCTGCTGTTTGAATCCTGGAATTTATTGGATAAATTCTAAGATAAAAAACAAGTTCATGCAGCTTTTGCGTAGTTTTAAATATATAATATTATCATTGACTTTGAAGAAGTCATCAATGTTATATGATATGACATGTTAAAGTCAAAACAAATCTTCAAATATGAATAATAACCATCTATGAGGACATTCCTTGAAGATGAACACTTCTATTACTTCAAATGAAACACTTCACATGGTCACCTGAGTTGTTAATTGATGGAATACTCTTTCTGAGAAAAAGTCTATCTATCCGGCATAAGACTAACCTGCTATAAGTAACTAATGTAGAGGGAAAAGGGCAGAGACACCCATGTTCACATATTGTTCTTAAATTGGATGGAGAATAGTGTATGTTGTCAATGTCAATGTCAGTATGAATAACAGTTTATATATTACTCATAAACCATTGTTCTTAGTGTGTTTTGCTATTTATTTTGTATGTATATTTTAAACCGAGTGCATTTGTGGATTGATGTACATGCATCAGATTAAATTTGTTAGTGCAATAAATAATATTAGTGAAAATTGATGTAATTGTTTCAATACCGGTCTATCAGCTAAACTATCTCCTCTACTGTGAGCTGGCCTCCCTTCCTTGGGAGCTCGTACCCTTCTGGGCCTTGTGATAACTCCCGGCTGAGTGTCCTGTAATTAAAAAAAACTGCTGTTTAATCCCTAAAACAATGTGACATCAAAAATATACTTGGCTTAACTATACTAGACCCATTTCACTGTATTTTATATGGGTAATATAGATTTTGTCAAGATGGACCTCTGGATATAGTAAAGCCAGGTTCGCACAGTGTGTAAAGTAATTGCTTAACCCAGTAAATGACAGATCATAAGCTGTGTAATTGTTTGACCAACCTCCATATTATTTTCTTGACATAATGTAAAGTTTAGTATGAATATATGTCTTTTTAGCCACCGGGTTGGTTACCTCTAGTGGTGATTGCTTTATGTGGGTGCACAGAGAGAAATGAAAGAGTACTTACAGTTTCTAGTGCACATTTATTACACAGAAGTTACATGAAAGGAAATATAATGAAAACTTAACTAAACTTGACTAATTAAACTAAGATTGACATGAATTATGAAAATGGAAAAGTGTGAAATGAATTTAGATTGCCCCCACAATTTGGCGGCAAGAAATTTGTACAAAAGCGACGTGTAGTCACGATGAAGGTTAAAATGTCTCTCGTCATTGTTCGGTAGCGTTCGGCAGAGTTCGGTAGATCTTGCTTCGTTCCGCGTCGCCCGCGTGACGTATTTCTTCCGCCACATCTTCTTCATTTCAGTTGATAAATCACTAATTCAAAACATTAATGCACAATGTCTACTGTCTTACGTCTCTGAGGTCGAAGGTCAGTTCCAGGTTCCTGGAGAAGTGGTGGCAGAACTCGGGGTACAGCTCCAGCACGTCGGTGAGGTCGTCCCTCAGCACGCGGTGCAGGTCGCAGTAGGTGAGCGCCCGCACGCGGCACGCCGAGCGCCCCATAGAGGGGTGCATGCACGGGTTCTCACCGAATATGTCATCCTTACCTGGAACATTCACAATGTCGAATCAATATTTTTTAATGCTTTCCTAGGCACGGGGTTTCCCAGTGAGGAATGTATTACTCTCTGCTTTCGTTTTCCACTTTTGACAAGATTTGCAATTTTTCACCTTTAATATATTATGGATTTAGAATAATATTTAAAAAAACTTGCCCCTAATATCAGCTTTACTTTATGCAATCAGAATATAAGTCAATTCTCTGTTCGGCTCCTTTTTTCGAATAAATTCTGAAGCTATATGTGTAATAAACAATGATAGCATGAGCACTATGACTAAAAAAAATATGTGATTCAACCCACACCAATGATGATGGCCATAACTATATAAATCCCGTTACTATTTCTATAGATCCTCTTGCAATGAAGTACAGAGAAGCGAGAGCGTCTCCTCTGTGGACTAAAGTCTCCCCAGGAGAATGCGTGTGTTGTTTTTTGGTTTTGTTTTTTTTTTTTGTTTATGCGAATGTTAAGTATTATTTGAACATAAAATAACAGTACTATCATTCGAATCGATTACATAATCGACTAAAAAAAACTATGATACTGACTTTGAGACACTATGTACACCATGAGGAGACAAAAACAGTATTAAAATTGATGCAATCCAAAATAAAATAACGGTTTTGCCTATTAAACTATCTTTTTTTTAATTTCTTTTTTATAACGAATTTGATTTTCTCTGGGATAAGTAAACGTAAGCAAACCAGCGCTGGAAACTTCAGAAAGCCAGAGCACTTGGTAAGAAGGTTCGCTTTTGGTGTTGGGGACAGATATCAGCCGTAAGGCACTCGGGGAATACATTTTATATACGCTGCTCGTGTATTTACCGTTGGTATAAGCCCACGCGTGTTGGAAGTACTCGTCTAGGCGCTGTCTTAAGGGCTTGGGTATCTGTAAAATAATTATAATAATTAATATCAGTTTTTGTACGATCTCTAAAATGTTTATAACAAAAATAAATGGCCCTATTTAACACTGCATCACACCTTCCCATCGCCTTTATCCTTTATGATTTTCGAGTTTATCACCTCCAATGCTAGGGTCCATAATAGCAGACTTCTGAGTTTTGAAAATAGTTGTCTCGTCAATGTACACGGCAACTTTGATAAGTTATAAAAAAACTTTTTTTTTTAATGCTTGAAGATATTGTTACGTTGGACGGATTGATTTAGTATGTGATTAAATACTAACTAACTAACTAACCATCACGATAGAACGCCATACCACTCTGTCCTGACAGACTTCCTTTGCTTCATACATCTTCTTATGCACATGCACATACGCCGATTATTCCGACTTTTCACATGTCCACTTTCAAGTACTTGACGTACTTGGTCATGCCATGTCTTCCTCGGCCTTCCGCGGCTTCTACATCCAGGCACACTTGCATTTAAACTTCTTTTAGCCGTTCTTTCATCACTCATTCGCTCCACATGACCAAACCATCGTAAAAGCCCTTTCTTAATTTGTCGATAATGCTTATCTCAGCCGTGCACTCTGCTCTAATTTCGACATTTGTACACGTATCATACATAGTCTTACCACACATTCGCCTGAGAAATAGCATTTCAACAGCATTCAGTCTACTTTCATCCTTCTTTTTCCAACACCACGCTTCACTACCATTACTTCAATACCATACATTAAATACAATGTACTCGTACGTATTTATTAGTACCGTACCTGATGAAATCTAATGAACTCTCTGACTCGCAGTATCTGTGTGTGATACCGCGCCGTCCCTGAGTACAGTCGCTGGATGATCGCTGATACATTACCGAAGATACTGGCATACATCAGAGCTGAAAAACAAAATACATTTGTATCAATAATACAATAAATAAATCTATGCTTAAATTGAACGTATAGTGTTCCCTATTTGCCCATTGGGTCATATCTAAAGTTTTTTTAAAACTACTAACGATAGCAACTAACTCTCAAGCCATATCTTTCTATACCACTGATTTTTATCAGATGCACGTTTGTAAAATTCACACCCTCCACCGACATTGGCGGGATGGCGGTCACGTCAGTAGGAGAGCCATAAAGATTGCTATCACTTGCCCATGGCATGGACCATGTCTATAGCTATCCCTTTCTACGGACGATTACCCCCAATACCAACCGTCAATGGCCATGTGTACAATAGCCCCTCTTCCCTTGGCCATCAATACCTCAACGTCGATGGAGTGTTGGATAGTCCACGCCGCCTGCAGGCTGACAGATACTGTATATACTCACATCCGACCAGCATCACAAACACCGTGAAGCCCTTCTCCGCGTCGGTGTTGGGCGCCACGTTCCCGAAGCCCACGCTGGTGAGCGACGTGCACGTGAAGTACAGCGCCGTGATGTAGCGGGAGCGGATGGTGGGACCGCCCCCCCGTCATGTTGGATAGTCCACGCCGCCTGCAGGCTGACAGATACTGTATATACTCACATCCGACCAGCATCACACAAACACCGTGAAGCCCTTCTCCGCGTCGGTGTTGGGCGCCACGTTCCCGAAGCCCACGCTGGTGAGCGACGTGCACGTGAAGTACAGCGCCGTGATGTAGCGGGAGCGGATGGTGGGACCGCCCCCCGTCATGTTGGATAGTCCACGCCGCCTGCAGGCTGACAGATACTGTATATACTCACATCCGACCAGCATCACAAACACCGTGAAGCCCTTCTCCGCGTCGGTGTTGGGCGCCCACGTTCCCGAAGCCCACGCTGGTGAGCGACGTGCACGTGAAGTACAGCGCCGTGATGTAGCGGGAGCGGATGGTGGGACCGCCCCCCGTCATGTTGGATAGTCCACGCCGCCTGCAGGCTGACAGATACCTACTGTATATACTCACATCCGACCAGCATCACAAATACCGTGAAGCCCTTCTCCGCGTCGGTGTTGGGCGCCACGTTCCCGAAGCCCACGCTGGTGAGCGACGTGCACGTGAAGTACAGCGCCGTGATGTAGCGGGAGCGGATGGTGGGACCGCCCCCCGTCATGTTGGGTAGTCCACGCCGCCTGCAGGCTGTCGGGGCGACAGATACTGTATATACTCACATCCGACCAGCATCACAAACACCGTGAAGCCCTTCTCCGCGTCGGTGTTGGCGCCACGTTCCCGAAGCCCACGCTGGTGAGCGCGACGTGCACGTGAAGTACAGCGCCGTGATGTAGCGGGAGCGGATGGTGGGACCGCCCCCCGTCATGTTGGATAGTCCACGCCGCCTGCAGGCTGACAGATACTGTATATACTCACATCCGACCAGCATCACAAACACCGTGAAGCCCTTCTCCGCGTCGGTGTTGGGCGCCACGTTCCCGAAGCCCACGCTGGTGAGCGACGTGCACGTGAAGTACAGCGCCGTGATGTAGCGGGAGCGGATGGTGGGACCGCCCCCCGTCATGTTGGATAGTCCACGCCGCCTGCAGGCTGTCGGGGCGACAGATACTGTATATACTCACATCCGACCAGCATCACAAACACCGTGAAGCCCTTCTCCGCGTCGGTGTTGGGCGCCACGTTCCCGAAGCCCACGCTGGTGAGCGACGTGCACGTGAAGTACAGCGCCGTGATGTAGCGGGAGCGGATGGTGGGACCGCCCCCCGTCATGTTGGATAGTCCACGCCGCCTGCAGGCTGACAGATACTGTATATACTCACATCCGACCAGCATCACAAACACCGTGAAGCCCTTCTCCGCGTCGGTGTTGGGCGCCACGTTCCCGAAGCCCACGCTGGTGAGCGACGTGCACGTGAAGTACAGCGCCGTGATGTAGCGGGAGCGGATGGTGGGACCGCCCCCCGTCATGTTGATAGTCCACGCCGCCTGCAGGCTGACAGATACCTACTGTATATACTCACATCCGACCAGCATCACAAACACCGTGAAGCCCTTCTCCGCGTCGGTGTTGGGCGCCACGTTCCCGAAGCCCACGCTGGTGAGCGACGTGCACGTGAAGTACAGCGCCGTGATGTAGCGGGAGCGGATGGTGGGACCGCCCCCGTCATGTTGGATAGTCCACGCCGCCTGCAGGCTGTCGGGGCGACAGATACTGTATATACTCACATCCGACCAGCATCACAAACACCGTGAAGCCCTTCTCCGCGTCGGTGTTGGGCGCCACGTTCCCGAAGCCCACGCTGGTGAGCGACGTGCACGTGAAGTACAGCGCCGTGATGTAGCGGGAGCGGATGGTGGGACCGCCCCCCGTCATGTTGGGTAGTCCACGCCGCCTGCAGGCTGTCGGGGCGACAGATACTGTATATACTCACATCCGACCAGCATCACAAACACCGTGAAGCCCTTCTCCGCGTCGGTGTTGGGCGCCACGTTCCCGAAGCCCACGCTGGTGAGCGACGTGCACGTGAAGTACAGCGCCGTGATGTAGCGGGAGCGGATGGTGGGACCGCCCCCGTCATGTTGGATAGTCCACGCCGCCTGCAGGCTGACAGATACTGTATATACTCACATCCGACCAGCATCACAAACACACGTGAAGCCTCTCTCCGCGTCGGTGTTGGGCGCCACGTTCCCGAAGCCACACGCTGGTGAGCGACGTGCACGTGAAGTACAGCGCCGTGATGTAGCGGGAGCGGATGGTGGGACCGCCCCCCGTCATGTTGGGTAGTCCACGCCGCCTGCAGGCTGTCGGGGCGACAGATACTGTATATACTCACATCCGACCAGCATCACAAACACCGTGAAGCCCTTCTCCGCGTCGGTGTTGGGCGCCACGTTCCCGAAGCCCACGCTGCTGGAGAGCGACGTGCACGTGAAGTACAGCGCCGTGATGTAGCGGGAGCGGATGGTGGGACCGCCCCCCGTCATGTTGGATAGTCCACGCCGCCTGCAGGCTGACAGATACCTACTGTATATACTCACATCCGACCAGCATCACAAAACACCGTGAAGCCCTTCTCCGCGTCGGTGTTGGGCGCCACGTTCCCGAAGCCCACGCTGGTGAGCGACGTGCACGTGAAGTACAGCGCCGTGATGTAGCGGGAGCGGATGGTGGGACCGCCCCCCGTCATGTTGGATAGTCCACGCCGCCTGCAGGCTGACAGATACTGTATATACTCACATCCGACCAGCATCACAAACACCGTGAAGCCCTTCTCCGCGTCGGTGTTGGGCGCCACGTTCCCGAAGCCCACGCTGGTGAGCGACGTGCACGTGAAGTACAGCGCCGTGATGTAGCGGGAGCGGATGGTGGGACCGCCCCCCGTCATGTTGGATAGTCCACGCCGCCTGCAGGCTGTCGGGGCGACAGATACTGTATATACTCACATCCGACCAGCATCACAAACACCGTGAAGCCCTTCTCCGCGTCGGTGTTGGGCGCCACGTTCCCGAAGCCACGCTGGTGAGCGACGTGCACGTGAAGTACAGCGCCGTGATGTAGCGGGAGCGGATGGTGGGACCGCCCCCCGTCATGTTGGGATAGTACTCCATGTCCATATCCCGCGCCAGGCTGTCCAGCCAGCCTATCCGAGAGGTCAGCTGCGGCCTCTCGAAGTTGCCTATCGCATACCTGCAATTTTTAAATACATTTAATGTAAATATCTAGTTTATTTGAGATCTCAACAGAGACAGAAAGTCATGAAAACGAATATGGAATATCTTGACGTTTACAGGGCTTATGACCAGTCATCGGTTGAATTAAGAGGTTCTAGAGCTTCTCTGGCTCTGGTCACTTGATGTTTGATGTATTAAAACATTGTATAAATATCCATATACCCTTCTAAACTTCTCGTCTCTGTTGAAATATAAATTGTAATATATTAGATTTCTGTGTCATTTGATATAGGGATGAAAATATTGCCGTAAAAATATCGAACACCGATATTTGAAATATCAGTATCGGTATTGAAAAAAACATCGCCCCAAAAATTACCGAAATGTCATTTTTTTTATTTTTAGTCCTTCATCATTTTATGCTTTACAAACTCCAAGAATGTGCTACACAAATTTTGCCAATTTGCCGTTATATGCTAAAAATATCGAAATCGAAAAATTGAAACATATCGATAATAATATATCGTATGCATCCCTGATTTTTACGATTTTTTAATTTTTATTTATATTTTAATGCTACGCACACAGAGCTATGTATAATAAATTCACAGTAATATTTGTAATAATGAAAAAGAAGGATGAAAGTAGACTGAATGCTGTTGAAATGCGATCTCTCAGGCGAATGTGTGGTAAGACTACGTATGATAGGTGTACACATGTCGAAATTAGAGCAGAGTGCAAGGCTGAGACGAGCATTATCGACAAAATTATGAAAGGGCTCCTACGATGGTTTGGTCATGTGGAGCGAATGAGTGATGAAAGAACGGCTAAAAGAAGTTTAAATGCAAATGTGCCTGGATGTAGAAGTCGAGGAAGGCCGAGAAAGACATGGCATGACCAAGTACGATACTTAAAAGTGGACATGTGAAAAGTCGGAATAATCGGTATATGTGCATGAGAAGATATATGATGAATGTAGAGGAAGCAAAGGAAGTCTGTCAGGACAGAGTGGTGTGGCGTTCTATCTTCTCTGCCTACCCCCACGGAAAAATGGCGTGATGGTTAGTTAGTTAGTAATATTTCAAGGCAATATACATAACATAGCCCCAATAATGTGCACAACACAATATACAGAGTAAATTGAGGACACCAAGAGTGAGGAAAAGGGTATTTGAAATGTTAATGTTGTGTATGTTATGTTGTATTGTGGTTATGTATGGATTTGATTTTGATTTGACCAGTTTCGATAGTAAACGACACAGGGTGAATGATAACTTTGCTGATAGTTTTGCCAGACGTTCTCCTGAGAGATCATATATTTCAAAAGCATTCAATCTACTTTCGTCCTTTTTCCCGACTCCATGCTTCGCGCTTCCATACACAAGGGATGGTATACCAGAACTCCATTATGAACGGCCTCTTTCGATAAGCACTTATTTGCTACGATACATATTGAAATAAAATAAAAGTACAAAACTGCAGAGTCACCCTGTACCGCTAGAAGAAACTAAAATCCGTATCACTTTAACGGAGATGTTCACACGTTGTTTACAAACTCATTGTAAACAAACTTCAGTTAGATTTAACCAGACCACTTGGTTTATTATCTCCGGCTATTAATATAGCAAGCCGCGGCTAAATTTAATCTTTAAATGCTCAAATTAAGCAAAGATCTACTTGGCGTATAGCCAATACTTCACTATTAGATAAAGGCAACTAAAAACACATTCATGTGATCTGACAGTATTAGAATGGATGAGAAAGTTTGTGGAGTAATAACTATTGGCAACATTTTGTGTGTCCAAATACTTGTAGACAAAAACTGGATTTCACCCATTACGGGCTAATAATTACAATTTGACATCTCAACAGACACGAGAAGTTTGGAAGGGAATATGGATATCTAGGCGTTTACAGGGCTTATGACCTGTCATTGGCTGGGTTAAGTGGCCACTTGATGTATTACAACATTCCCCATTTCACCTAGTATTTGATATCCATATCTGCCAATATACAGTAAAATGGCGCGACGCTTCACATGTGAACACTCTCTGTCATCGATTGAGAAAATTGCTAAACATTTTAGCAGAAACCTTTATGATTGCAAAGTGAGATTCTTACCGAATTATATCACCTACTAGGAAACGCTGAAGATGAATCTTCAATTTGTTATGCTTATAACTTTTACCAGCCTATTTTTTATAAACAACATTTTGAGTGTGTTATATTGGTTTTATTGGCTAATTTTATTTACTTGTAAAATTGTTTCATTGTAATTTTATAAACATCATTGATATATTTATGCGATATACCTTGGACTGCCGCTGAAGCGTAAAACTGATCAATTTGTCTTAATGTAATAAATTAATGATCATTGTAAACTACAATCTTCTTTTCCTTTACCATGTTCGCTCCTATGTGGAGCATGTGGACATCACAGTACACAAGTCGCAGTGACGTCAGGATCTTAATGCCCTTACCCCCCCCCCCCTTTAGAATAAAGCGCACTTTATGCGGGACAGAAAACTGTACAGTGTCTTGTGGTTTAGCAGTTTTACTTAATCTGCCGTACTTATGAAAACTTATTTCAAGCTCAGATTAAAAAGTCATATAGATATCGACTATAAATACGATGTAGATTTACTTGTTTTCTTGTTTGTACATCGAGTTTTGTTACACCTGGTGTACAATGGTATCTCGAATGTTTAAGGACTGTACAAATGACATAGTTAAAAAAACATTTTAAATATTGATGTATTTAATGATAGATGTGGTAATTCAAGAGGAACATGAAATCTTTTTATAGCCTCTGATCGACCATATTAATGCAAACTACTTAAAGCTTTTTAAACCTGTAAATTGGTGTACGAGTGATTATAATGCTGTGTAATTCCTGTAATTGATGTGCAATAAAGACCGTGTATGTAATTATTATGATAAAATGTAAAATGATAGATATTGTTACATTGTAGAGTTACCTGTAATTAAAATATATAAAATAAATAAACAATGTAAATATACCTACATATAATTTTGTGAATAAGGGTGCGTTGGAGGATATTGCCACACAGCAATAGCACCACTTCTTTCATCCACAGCCATCTTTTACTGTCAGGAACATAGGTACATTAATTACTATTTTGTGCATATAAATATTGCTTGGCTGAATTGGCAGTGCATAATGGAGTTCTGGTACCAACCCTTATGTATGGAAGCGAAGTATGGAGTTGGAAAAATAAGGATGATAGTAGATTGAATGCAGTTGAAATGCGATCTCTCAGGCGAATGTGTGGTAAAACTATGTATGATAGGTGCACCAATGTTGAAATAAGAGCAGAATGCAAGGCTGAGATAAGCATTATCGACAAAATTAAGAAAGGTCTTTTACGTTGGTTCGGTCATGTGGAGCGAACGGACGATGAAAGGACGGCTAAAAAAATATATGATGCGATTGTGCCTGGATGTAGAAGTCGAGGAATGCCGAGAAAGACATGGCATGATCAAGTAAAACAAGTGCTTGAAAGTGGGCATGTAAGAAGTCGGAATAATCGACGTGCGTGCATGAGAAGATGTATGAATGTGGAGGAAGCAAGAGAAGTATGCCAGGACAGAGTGGTGTGGCGTTCTATCCTCTCTGCCTACCCCTTCGGGGAAATGGAGTGATGGTTAGTTAGTTAGTTTAAATATTTCTTTTGTCCCATTTTTTAGGGTTTAAAAACCTGTTAAACTGGCTTGTTTCAAAAGCTCTAATATAAATGACATGTAGGTAAAATAGCAGATATTCATGATTGATTTAGATTGTCTGAAAAAATCTGTCAGCCGCGCATAGAGGAAAAGTCCACTCACCATATGCACGCCAACCAATGGGCGATCAGCACGAACGTGGCCATCAGCAGCAGCAGCAGCACGGCGGTGCCGTACTCCGAGTAGCGGTCTATCTTGCGCGCCACGCGGACCAATCGCAGCAGCCTGGCCGTTTTCAGCAGGCCAATCAGCGTCGTCGTCTGAAACAGTACAGAGTCGGCACGCTTGCTCACCACTGCTCCCCAAGTACATGGAATATATAAAATAATTCTATTTTTAAAAAAAGCATCTGACCGGTTATCAGAAGCCAAAGCCGAAGTAAAAGTAAACGAAAAAAAAAAACGTAAATCATTGAAATTATTTCAAGGCCGAAAGTATCGTATAGTACGCATAGAATGGTATTTCAGCTTCTTTTTCATATTATTTTTAATTTTATGTGCTTCTTGTATTTAATTTTTTTTTCTTGTAATTCTACCTCAACGTTTTAATATGTAAATAGAGACGATTTTGATATGTAAAAGGCACTAGTGCCGTTTATTTTAATAAATAAATAAATAACTATGTAACCGGTATCGGAAGCATTTGACCGGTAATCAAACCCTATTCTGATTGCTTAACAACACAAAAGAATGGAAAAATCTAGAAGCATCTGACTGGTAACCAAAAGACACTATTCTGATATTGTTAAAACAAACAGAATAATAAATAAAATCGCAAAGCATCTTAACGATAATCAGATTACCATTTTTATTGTGTCGAAACATATACCTACATTCACAAAATAATACAATAAAAAACTTGACTGATAATAATCGGAAATCACAAATAATAAAAAAAAAAATTTATTTTGATTCCGTTAGGTATAGTTGGACAAAGCACCTATCCTGTAATTAGAAGACCCAGGTTCAATTTCTGAAGCGAAAGATTATTTTTTCAATGCACGTTGTGATTGTTTTTTTCTTCTTTTCTCTCCATGTCTTGAATATAATAATTATTTATTTATTATTTTTCATGGTATTTTTGTGAATTTTTTAAACTAAATTATTATTAAAGACAAGATGTTGAGATGTCAAATTGTAAATTATAATTATCCATAATTTTGTTCGAATCTTCTAACGATTCTTAAGAATCTCATGAAATATTAACGTGTCAATTAGCTGTGTTATTATTACTTGTTTTATGCGTAGCTTTTTTCCAATATTTTTGGCGATGCATAACGATACTGATCTAATAACGATCAAATTCTAACATTTTAGCTTTTAGAGTAAAATATAAAACAATGGTTTTTAAATGTAAGAACATAAGTTGCGATTTTGTTTTGTTCCTAAAATGTTGTTTTAGCAATTTTATAACACTAGGCTTCAGCGCGTCTTTGTGATGAGCTTTTTAATACCGAAAAGTCGTCGCTAGTTTTAGAGCAGATTTCTGCATTTTTTATAAAGATATATATCTTTACTGCATATTTATACGACAACAGATTATCGGTAAAAAAGACATTAATCTACACCTAAAATAGAGATTTTTTCATAACATTAAAAATTTCGTGATACCCCCCCGCAATGCATTTTTTTGATTTATGAATGTTAAAAAGTACAAAAGCGCGTTTTTATGTTGGAAACAATATCTTAAAGCATCCGAAAATCCAAGAAATAAAGAAAAATATGATATTACAAACGTATACTTACCTATTCGAATAGTTATTGATAAAATAAAAATAATAAGTGAAAGACGTGATAAAAAAACATTACAATTTACAAACTTTTGTTGCTTAGAAGAGGTTGCTTTCTAATTTAAGAAACAAATGATGAGAGGTATTAATCTAGATATTATGTAAGTTGAGTCAGTTTGAATGAATAAATAAACAATGTTATAGTTTTACTCATATAAATTGTTCTAAAAAAACCCTGTGAATAAGGCGAAAATTTAGATAAAAAAAACTTATTTTGTTATTCTACAAGTGTGCCAAGGAAAGTATTATCGGGATCCGTTTTCCTTTTTTTCTTGTATGATAGTAAAATTATGGTGTGCTTTTATATTCATATTTATTGTTATTGAGTGCGATAATGTAAGTGCAAAAGCGTGTTAAAATATAATTTTTATAAAATGGCGAGGCTGGCATGGATGATTTTTTAGCTACGGAATAGGTTCGATAATAATTTTACGTTTGAACCGCGAAGCAAATATTTTATTTGAAAAAATAAATAAACAATTATTTAAGCTGCCATTATAATTTGGTGGTGGATCTTGATAGCAATCATTCCTTCGATAAATAAGTTATTTTTACTTGCAGTATATTTTTCATGGGTTTATTTAGTATTTTTATAGGTTTATTTATCATTGAGTAGGTAGTTAACTGAAAAATAGGGGTTGAATCGAAAAAAAAGAGGGTAAACTAAAAATTAATGAATATTTAAAAATAGTTTTTACTTAAATTATCCTTTTACTTTGGCTGAAAGAGCAAACAGAAAAATTGTGACAACATAATTATGACAACATAATTTGAAAAGAAAATTATTTCCAACTAAGAAATCTAAAAATATCGTAAATTTAAAAAAAATAATTTAAGCCAAAAAAATGCGTGAACTAAATAAATATGAACGGGTTTTAAAAAGCGCTTTAAAAATAAAATTGAAAAGGTACTTGAAATGAACGTTTTTCTTAACTGAAAAGTTACATAGGCAAGTTATGTGAACTGAAAAGAAGCTTGAAATAATATTTTTATGAATGAAAAGTTTGATGAACTGAAAAACCTTATTACTGAAACATTTTCATACGTAAAAAGTTGTGTGGGTGGAAATAACTGTAAGCGGAACTTTAAACGGAGTGTAAGTTGAAAGCTACATTTTTAAGCTTTGAAATGAATTCTGTGAGATGAGAGTTCTGATCTAAATTATTTGATCTAGTTCCAAAACTGAAAAACAAATATTCGTATTTTTTTTTGTATATTATTCATTCTAAACGCTGCTGACACTTTGGCATATATGGAGAGGAAAAAAATGGCAGTGTGAACGTCTATAGGCGATATTGTATTTCCACTTATTTCTATCGAAGTTCACTAAAATCGTTTATGGGGCGTAAATCATTGATATAAACCAGTGCAGTGATCTTGATCAGTTACACCGTTAGGGCAGTTAGCAATTTGATGGACAAGGGATTATCACCGTCTTTTACGAGGAATTCGAAATGTGGATAAAATCGATTTTTCTTGAAGGTTGGGGACTATTTATATTGATAATATAGAACGAAAATGTAGCGCTAAAGACGTTGGGAATAGTCATCCATCATAAATATGTAACTTTACTCAATGTGTGTGTATATGCAGTAATAGAACTTACTTATATTTTTCAAGTAATGCGTAGAAATAGTATTCCCTTTATGAGATATCTGTACTCTATGTTTATCCAGGTTACTCCTCGTGCCTCCTGAGTTTCGAAGCGGAACTCTTGAGGGTTACATAATAACGGCTGTTGACTCTGGTAACTTGATATTGATAGCTCTCTTAGACATGAGTGCTGCATTTGACACTGTAGACCACGGTATTTTGCTTGAACGCTTGGAGAAAACTTATGGTATTTGTGATCAAGCACATGCTGGTTCAGTTCATACCTCCAAGAGAGGGAATACGCAGTAGTGTACCAAAATGGAACCTCACCTAACTATCGAGTTACTACTGGAGTGCCTCAAGGTTCAGTACTCGGACCACTTCTCTATCTCCTCTATACTAAAGATATAGAGAACATTATAAAATCATGTGGACTGTGGTCGCACTGCTATGCGGACGATACACAAATTTATTTTTATTGTACACCAGGTGAGAAGGATGACCTTGTTATGTTGATTGATAAGTGCATTGAGAGAATTGGAATTTGGATGGCTGAAAATAGACTTACGTTGAACCCGTCCAAAACAGAACATCTATGGATGGCCTCAGCCAAACGACAAAGTTTAATTAAAAATGCGGGCCTACCCGACACACGGAGTACTGCCTCACCCGCTGTTAAACTATTGGGCGTATTTCTGAATTCTGACCTTTCTCTTGATGTACAAATCAGTAGAACGATAAGTTCATGTTTTTACCAACTGAGACAGATTAAAAGCATACGCCAAAATCTGCCGGTTGACGCCACCCGTCAATTAATAAACGCGTTTGTAGTGTCTCGAGTCGATTATTGTAACGGCATATACGCCGGACTACCGATGAATAAAATGACTCGCCTGCAATCAGTATTGAACGCTGCAGCTAGACTTATCTTCGGAATTTCTAAGTTCGACCACATCACTCCACTGCTAAAGAAACTGCACTGGCTGCGCTTTCCACAAATGGTAGAATACAAACTCTGTTGGCTAATGTACAAAGCCATGCATGATGCCGCTCCAGAGTATTTAAAAGAGCTTTGCATTCCAGATGAACTAGCTGAAAGACGTCTCACACTTCGATCAGCTACATCTACAGCTATAGGCAGGGTTTTAGTACCGATCCGTAATCAGCGCACAAAGTTTGGAGAGCGCGCTTTTGCGGTTGCGGGCCCTGTGGCTTGGAATGCTCTCCCACCAGAAGTGCGCAACTGTGAGAGTGAAGAGATGTTTCGAAAGAAACTTAAGACCTATATGTTCTCAAAATCTTTTGATTAATTTTTATAATGGTATTTTTTCTACTCAGAAATTGAGTTTTCACTCACTTTAAATTTTCCGAGCCTTTAAATTCAATATTTAAAGCGCCCTTGAGGTATATTTATACGAAAACGGCGCTATATAAATTATCCATAATAATAATAATAATAATAATATCTGCTACAAATCCTGCACATCGCACTAACAAGCGACAACTCCCATTAAAAAAGTTGACATTTTACCATTCACTCCCATACATTTTATCTCTGCCTACAATGGTTTATTTATAGATCACTAAACAACCATATTGACATTACACATCCCTGTATTCCCCTTTGAGATTGCAAATCGCAATGTAAAACCCTCTACTCTAAAATAAACAATGCCATTTCATACATGGATTCGCGCTAGTTTGAGCAGATTTCTGCATTTTTTATAAAGATATATATCTACCTGCATATTTATACGACAACAGATTATCGGTAAAAAGACATTAATCTACACCTAAAATAGAGATTTTTCCATAACATTAAAAATTTCCGTGATACCCCCCAATACATTTTCTTTGATTTATGAATGTTAAAAAAGTACAAAAGCGCGTTTTTATGTTGGAAACAATATCTTAAAGCATCCGAAAATCCAAGAAATAAAGAAAAATATGAATTACAAACGTATACTTACCTATTCGAATAGTTATTGATAAAATAAAAATAATAAGTGAAAGACGTGATAAAAAAACATTACAATTTACAAACTTTTGTTGCTTAGAAGAGGTTGCTTCTAATTTAAGAAACAAATGATCTGTTGTAGGTATTAATCTAGATATTATGTAAAGTTGAGTCAGTTTGAATGAATAAATAAACAATGTTATAGTTTTACTCATATAAATTGTAAAAAAAACCCTGTGAATAAGGCGAAAATTTAGATAAAAAAAACTTATTTTGTTATTCTACAAGTGTGCCAAGGAAAGTATTATCGGGATCCGTTTTCCTTTTTTCTTGTATGATATTTTTTAGCTACGGAATAGGTTCGATAATAATTTTACGTTTGAACCGCGAAGCAAATATTTTATTTGAAAATAAATAAACAATTATTTAAGCTGCCATTATAATTTGGTTGGTGGATCTTGATAGCAATCATTCCTTCGATAAATAAGTTATTTTACTTGCAGTATATTTTTTCATGGGTTTTATTAGTATTTTTATAGGTTTATTTATCATTGAGTAGGTAGTTAACTGAAAAATAGGGTTGAACGAAAAAAAAAGAGGGTAAACTAAAAATTAATGAATATTTAAAAATAGTTTTTACTTAAATTAATCCTTTTACCAGAAAACTGAAAGAGCAAACAGAAAAATTGTGACAACATAATTATGACAACATAATTTGAAAAGAAAATTATTTCCAACTAAGAAATCTAAAAATATCGTAAATTTAAAAAAATAATTTGAGCCAAAAAATGCGTGAACTAAATTAATATGAACGGGTTTAAAAAGCGCTTTAAAAATAAATTGTAAAGGTACTTGAAATGAACGTTTTTCTTAACTGAAAAGTTACATAGGCAAGTTATGTGAACTGAAAAGAAGCTTGAACTAATATTTTTATGAAATGAAAAGTTGGATGAACTGAAAAACCTTAAACTGAACATTTTCATAAAGTAAAAAGTTGTGTGGGTGGAAAAAACTGTAAGCGGAACTTTAAACGGAAGTGTAAGAACGCTACATTTTTTTAACTATGAAATGAATTCTGTGAGATGAGTTCTCGAACATGCATTATTTGATCTAGTTCCAAAACTGAAAAACCAAATACGTATTTTTCTATGGATATTATTTTTCCAAACGCTGCTGACACTTTTGGCAAATTGGAGGGAAACAAAAACTGTCAGTGTGACAGTTTAGGCGATATTGGATTTCCGCCATCTTTGAAATAAGTTTTTTAAAATTTTTACCGGCTGAATTCAGTGAAATAAAAAAGAGCTTTTATGACGTCAGTCCCGTAATGGGCTGTAGCAATTTGATGGACACGTGATTTTTACAGACTTTTATGATGAATTCGAAATGAGAATAAAATCCGATTTTTTTTTGAGAGTTGGGGATATTTATTTTGAAATCTGAACGAAAAATTTAAAGCTAAAGTGGTTGAGAATAGGTAAATCAAAAAAATAACATTTAATCAAAAATTTCAGATCATATTTAAATTACTTATATTTTTCAAATTACTTTTTAGAAAAAGCATTCCGTTATAACAAAATTTACTTTACTATACAGGTTTACTTTTTCTCTTGAGTTAAGTTTGCGCATTATGTTTATTTATGAAAGACATTAATAAAAACTTATAACAATATATTATAGGTACATAATAAAAATAAAATAAAAATTTACAGGAATATTATAGAATAATGTAAACATAGGATTTTAAAAAAATGATACAAGCTAAATATTTCTAGTATACCTCACTGTTAAAAAACATATCTGTTTTGAAGTAGCTGGTGAAAATGCTAAAAAAAACTAAAAAAAAATGTTTTAAAGTATAAATTCAAAAAAAAAAAAAACGCATAATATATATTTTTTTAAATTATTGGGCTGAGCTAAATTGCGCCTGGTATTTTAATTTTGACCTAATAGAATTTGCATTTAAATGAAGACAAACGATTTTTTTGCATAATTTTTGGCATCATTTTGTGCAAAAATAAAGCTTTGCAACAAAATTAATGATCTCAATACATCCTTTTTTATATGACGAATACGATATTACTATGGTGTAAGGTCAATTTTTGAACTAGATTTTTTAAAAAGTATGATTTTTATAATGAACTATGATTTTTCAAGATATATCAGGCAAAAAACCTTTCACAGAATATCTATTGCTAAATCTGCATATAAGTACAGGTGTAGAATTTACATAAAATTATCACGTTGAAAAACTCTTGTTCAATGTATGTATGATAATAAATATTATGTAAGTAGTATTATAATACATTTTCAAGCCTTTGTCTTCATTGTTTGTGTTCGCCATTAAAAAAATTCTCGCGCGATTCTACGTCAAAACAATTTCTCGAATTTTCTATGCAGTCAATCATATAAAATACACAAAATCACTGCATATTTTGTGAAGAATTCTCATTCTACCGTGCGTACATTGATAAATACACAATCATTATTAATTCATCGAAATACCAAAATATTAACAAGTCAGTACCTACCTACCAATAAACATAACATCTAGATACATTGTAATTAACAATAAGTGAATAAATTTATATTGAAAATGCGGACAAATCTTCAACTATCTATTAAAAGCGAGTGAGGGCCGGTTGCTTCGTAAAAAGTTAAGTTAATGTCAAGGTTAAATTCAAATAATAGTTCCTTTTATGTCAAAATTGGTTGCATAAAGAAATTATTATTTGAATTTTACCTTCACTTTAACTATGCCTTTTTCGATGCAACCGGTCCTGAGTGATATAATTAAACTTTTTACACCTATACGATTTATTACCTGAATATCTGCACATAGCTACAAAGTAATAAATAAATAACAAAAAAATAAATAAAATTGATACATGCTTTTTAAGAATATTAGACAAAGTTAAAATAGGATAATTTATTATTGTCGAAGCCATGACAGAAGGTTTACGTTTAGATAGAATAGTTCTGAACCATTGCGAAAATATCAACTACATAATATAATTTTTATATATTATGAAATTTTTTACATTGCATTATGTCAGTAATTAATTACAAATTGATCTAAGAGGTGGATGCTACAGATATTCTAAAATAAGCTTGGATTGATAAAAACACTCTTGCAATATAACAAAGTTTTATTAAGCAGGCTGATGCAAAGAAACTTCAGTGAAAAAAAAACGGAAAAAACATAAAAAGTTATTAAGACTATGTGCAGATCGATTATAATTAAAAGTAAAGAAATTCACCATAATTAATAATTAAGCCCGTAGTAAAAATCTGTAAATGCAGACAAATAAAACGACAAATCATAAAGCCATCAGTGCAATTCGTTTGTAGATTGGATAATTAGTAAGTGATATACGATAATTTAAAAAACAGTCCAAGAAAAAAAGTGTTGCCTGACGACGGCGATGCACCATTCGCATTTCTTTCAAAACCCAAAATTTAAATTATCGCATCGCGCTTTTTAATTATTCGATTAACAAACGGTTTGCACAGATGGATTCGTAAATTTTTATTTTATATTTCTACATTCGGAGAAAATTTTGTGCTACAAGCCTGTTAAGTTAAGTTTACATGATAAATATGTAGGCCACGTTTAGATTGGATTAAGTAGGTGGATTGAACAGTCTTCAGTCGAGAATTTATAAATATAACAGATAAATCCGTGCATGTTTCTCCAAAAAAATGCATGGTTTTATTTGTTTTCATTATAAATTATTGTTGATAAAATAATGTTCAGTACGCATAAAACATCTAAACGAAACCTAATTGTATTAGGTAACCTAGGGTCGAAAATTTAAGATGTAAACACTGTGTTGAAAACCATGAATTTTGTTAAGAGTTTGTAAACTTCAACTTATTAAAAAACTCGGAGAAAATTGCATGCTTTCGCGTTTACACTGTAAATTGGCGACAAAAGAATTACTTAATACGGTTACGTTTTTATCTTTATGTAAACATAGCTAAAAGAAAACTCGAATTTTCTGAGCAAAAATATGGATATTAAGAAGTATGAAATTTAATTGGTAACGAAGATGCGATCACGTAAAAGCGACCATTACATTTATTAATCGTAGTCGTCGATTTTGCTCCCTGGAATATAACGCTAGAGCAATATTTTTTACACACGTTTTACATATCAACCAGAAGCGTGTTTGTATTGCCTATTTAAAAAAATAAGACGAAGCAAACACGCTTCTTGTAGATATCTAAAAAGCGCGAAAAAATCATTACTCTAGTGCTTCATTTCGGGGAGAAAAACGACAGTGAAGGGTTACAATTTATCAACATTTTTGTGAAGAAAATAAGAGTATTATAGACAAATTATGTAAAATATCTTTACTTGAAATAGTAACCGCAGCCAAGTATTTCAGATTAGTGCATTGGTACGATAATCAAGTGGAATTTAGTGGAAGATTGGTATAATACACTAACAAAGGCTTGTAGAGTCTTTAATCCACTTTCAGTAGATTAAAAAATTGGCGTGAGGTGAAAAAATGTAAAACAAAACTAAGATAAAATCATTCACACGTGCTCTCATTTTAAGTTAAAGAAATTAGTAAAGTACATTCTGTTTCACTCACCCAAATAACGTAGCAATAGGAAACAAAAGGGAGGAACATATATTTATCAAACATTAAATTAATTTTCCTCCATCGAAAACGTCGTGAATTTGTATTAATGGTCGTGTTCATTTGTTTAAAAAGTCAGTGTTTATGTGTTTTGTACAGTTATTTACAAAAAATATAGACAAGTAATAAAATACCTAAATTTACTGGAGTATAAAAAAATGTTTTAATTATTATTATTATTATTGAATATTAGGCGAGCAGAGTGACAAAAGCTGATATGCCTAAATCGGACAGTTAGTTAGGAGTTAAAACTTGTCCAGAATCCATTCTTGAAAATTTTCACACTATTCGCTATGACCAGCTCCTGCGTAGCCCGTTCCAGCTATCTACCACCCTTTTGCTCAGGAAATGTTTTCTTGGGTTCTGATTAAACTGGACTAAATCCAGCTTAAATTTGGGAAAAGTCGTGCGTTGTTTTTCAGTTTAAAACATTTCACACAATTTATTACACTTTATAGTGACGGTTCATTATCTTGTATGTTTCAATCACCCCTTTCCGGTCTTTTTGTTCAGTGTATCATAGACCATTGATTTTGACGCGTTTTCATTTAAAAACCCTGAATTTCACTTTTTATACATGGAGTGACAAAACTCACAGTACAACCCGAAATTACTAGTGAATCTACATCATATTTGGAGTCGAATGTATAAAACGACTTTTGAATCTGAGCTTGAAAATTTTCTTTTTCCTCTCGTGAAAGCTCTCATAAGTAGGTACCGCAGATTAAGTAAAATTGCACAAAGGTTTTTAATATTGTTTTCCATATGGATAAAATCATTTTCACTAAATACCTACATGATATTTAATGGAAATTTTTCGAAATTTTTCGAAAAAAAAATCAATTTTTCATTAAATATTCTCGAAAACATGGGTCAAAATAAAAAAGTGTGCTCAAAGAAAATTACAAAAAAGACTAGAGCGACTACAAAAACATGATGTAGATTACGTAATGGTTTCCTGCTGGTACATCGTGTTTTTTTACACGGTATTTTGTGCAAACTATCATATTTACTTTATTGATTGATTCGGCATTTGTAACACTTCGTTGGAAACCCAGAATATCACTGCTTTTATTAATATTTCATCCCTTATCCCCACCTAATGGTGCATAGGGCACACGCGTAGGAATTACACCAGTGCAGCGTATTTTTACCTTTTTATTACATGAAGGTAAGATGACCAGTCTTACGCGTCAGCGTCATTTTTTATTATTAAAACATACATATTCCGGAGTTCGTTACATGTCACGGGACATGAAAAGGACGATAAATAATAACATATTCATTGTACCAAGGAGATAAAACCATCACTATTTTCAAAATAAAAGTGTGTTAAATCTATAAATTTAATTGGATGACGGGTTGAACTCGCATTCGAAAGGACATCTTCAAATTTTCCTCGGAATTACTTGAAGGGAACTTACTTCAAATCGCAAATTTTCCTGAAGTGTGCTCAAAGAATCTTGAGAACCCGAAAGACTCGAGCAGATTAAAAAACTGACGATTTTTACGTAATTCAGATTCCATTTTATAAAAAATTATCGCCTAAAGTTATTATTGGTAATGCTATACTTGAGTTGTATTATATGTTGACTTATAATAATCGACGTGCGTGCATGAGTATGTATGATGTAAAGCAGGAGAAGTATGCCAGGACAGAGTGGTGCGGCGTACTATCCTCTCTGCCTACCCCTTCGGGAAAATGGCGTGATGGTTAGTTAGTTAGTTAAGTAGGAAAAATAAATATTAATTTTACAAAGAAAGTTTTACTGTATTAACATGGAGGGATCTATTTAGGTTATCTAGGTAAGTATCTGAAATCCGGCGAAGGCGTTTCGGCTGGCTAGGCCATATTATACTACGTATGCCTCCCGAGAGCCTTAACCATGCTTGCCTATTTTATAAAGCATCAGGTTCTCGGCGTCCTGGTCGTCCACTGTTGACCATTCGTCGGCAGTTTGCGTCAGAGCTGCGGGACGTGGACTTGACTTAGGAGGATGCAAGAAATCTGGCGGCCGATCGCTTGGCCTGGAGGCAGTTTGTGGAATTCAAATGCTCCACATAGGAAGCGGATATGGTATGAAGATGATGATGGGTGGCAGGAAAATAAAAACAATTAGTAATTAATGAGCACATTTCGATTCAGATTGACCGGCAGCAGTCTGCCTAGTACTGAAAAATTTAAAAAAATTGCTTAAAAATCTTCCCGTTATTTTTTTTTTCATAAATGTGTACATTGCAGTATAAGTAATAACCTTTTCAAAGCTTTATGACTGTCATTAAATCCAAATTTCATTTTTAAAACACCAAAATTTCTAATGCTGGTCTTAGATGGATGTAATTTTTTTTAACAAGTACGCTACTGTCTAAATTTTAATACCACGTTAAATATTAATTATGCATCCCTTATATGAGTAAATTTCCCGCCGGCAACAATAACTAACACCCTTATTATGACGAACAGAGTTCCGGAGAATTATTGGCTTACTTTAGTATCATCTTGCAAACCTTCCCGTTAGGAGAACATAATATCATTTAGCAAACGGTAACAGTCCATTAGAGAGAGGTTCCAATATTGCTAATTAATATCCTTGTAGATTATGTTATTATACGAGACTTAGATATTATATTATTAATTGACAATTAATAAAAACTACATTTTTTTACGGTTATGAATGAATTATATGAAATTCCACACAATGACTGTTGAAAATATATAATACGAGATTTACATATAATAATATATTATGCACATTTAACAAAAATTTTTTTGCGAACGGTTCTATCCTCTCTGCCTACTCCTAATGGCGGGGAAATGGCGTGATGGTTAGTTACTTAGATAAATTATGAAATTCATATCTAGGTATAATACGTATATTAGTAAATTTACAGAAACATTATAAGGGCCCAGATTACAAGCATAATGTTATTACTTGCATTCATTTTTTTAAATGTGAAAAAGTGTAATTGAAATAATTATACAGGGTGTAACAAAACTCGACGTACAAGCGGGAAATCCAGTGAATCTACATCATATTTGGAGTCGATTTTTAAAAAATATTTTTTTTTTATTTGACCCTTAAATTTCGAGAAAATTTTTTTTTTATAGTGAGTAAATTGTTATCAAATATCATGTATTTTAGTCAAATTAACACTATCCATAAAGAAAACGAAATAAAAAAACGCGTTTTAATAAAAATTTTAGCAATTTTACTTAATCTGCCATACTTATGAAAACTTTTGTGAGACGAAATTTTATTTTTATTTAAGCTCATATTAAAAGTCATATTACACAATAGTCTCCAAATATGATGTAAATTCACCAGTTTTCGGGTTGTACTACGAGTTTTGTTACACCATGTAAATATACGTAGTTAATTAAATTAATTACTATTTAAAAATGTTTTATATAAAAACTGTTGTTTTTTCCTCAATAAAATAAAATAAAAAAAATAACGCGTCATATACGCGTCACAACTGCGATACATATCGATGAAGTTAAGCTTGTAATCTGGGCCAAATCATTACATTGTTAGGTAAAAGTTAGCAAGCTAATGTTGTCATATTAAAGGAATAATAATTATCAAGACTCATCCATCTTCCTCAAAGGAGCAAGTGATTAATGTTCACCTAATTAAGTCTATTTTACTCTAATCTGCTTCACAAGTCTCTATAGTGACATATTATGATATTGTAAGTTAGTCAACTAACGGTGTTCTATTGTGAAATTATCTTTATGTCACAGATCCTTTGAAATATGTCTCTTGCAGACATAGTCGTAAATGCAAATAACAATAATACGAGTTACACGATAAACTTACGCATCTGGGCTTGTGTTACAAAAGTTATCGCATGTAGGTATACATCGGTATACGGAAGATATAGAGATAGGTAAAATACCTTGTTAAACGATTTATTTTTTGTATGGAGCGAAACCAACAATGATGCTGACGCTAATATCTTACGCACAAAAAAACGTTTTCGGAGGTAAAAAACGCACTAAATAGCTTGATACCGATTCACCTATAAAACGTCCTTCGTTCATCCTCATCCTCTTTCCTGTCCCTTTCCTTCCTTCCTCTATTTCATTTCCTGAAATGCAATGTCATTTTTAAGCTTTATTTCCCCACCAATAGGTACTCGGTACAATAAATGATTATCACTAAAATAATTAAGGGTTGGTTGGAAGATATTTAAAAGCGAAAAGCCTACTTGCTATGTAATTGTACATAAAGTTTTGACGTGATAACGCCTAATAAATCGATGAACGCCGGCTGCACACACGAAAAAGCATGACTCATTGTCACGTTCTGCCTGCGCCGAGTGTGCAAGCGAGAGCGCGGAACAAGCGATAGAGGCACGATCGGCCTAAGCGTTCGGTTTGTGACGCATCTATCTCTCTTCCGCTCCTGCTAGCACAACAGCCAGTATGTGCCACCGTTCTTGGTGGATATTGATGCCGATGTATTGATTCTTCTTTGCGGCGACTTCAACACAAACGTGAAAAATGACACACATTCTCAAATATATGAAAGATACGTACAATCTCGAATGCGTTTCAGATGTTAATAAGTCAACAACGCTAAGAGGAACAACCATCGATTTGACTTTTTCAAGGCACATTACACTTGAAACACTCCCCTTGATTTCCTACTTTTCCTATCATCGTCCTATCCTTCACAAAATAACACAGGTTGGAGGATCTTAAACATCATAAATATCATCATATGTATATAAGTTGTAAATAAATTTTTAATAGCACATTGTTACTTGTAATTAATTAGTATAATTTAAATAAAAAAATATTTGAATTAACGATTGCAAAAAAAAGTTAATTTATGGAAAAAAATTATAAATTTCAATTAACTCCTGCTTTGTATTATACAAAATAATGATAATTCAGTAATAATAATTCAATTCTATTCATAAAAGTATGCTATTTTTCATCAATGTTTTCTTATGACGTTATCACGTAAAATTATCGTCCGTAAACCGACTTTACAGACAACCAAAAGTTTTTTAATAAAATGAGATACGCTGTCACGTGACCACGGCCCTTTCTCTATACAATGTTTTATTATCACTTTTTTGATATTGACAAGAAACTGGTTTGCATCGCCTTCATTTTTGGTAATAATTAATTTAGTAAATACGATACAAACGTGCTTCTGGTCGATATCTAAAACATGTAATAAAATCATCGCTTTAGTGTGAAATTCCGGGAGAAAGTCTAGGACTACGAGGAGGATGGAGGAGCGGAGCGGCCGCGGGTCGCGTGACTGCGCATGTTTTTAACGAGGCCAAAGGTAGCTTGCAAAAACCAGGAAAAAACTACTCATTTTATTTAGTCCAACATGACACACGATCGATCAACTCCAGTATACAGCCCCTTATCAAAAAGGCTTCACCCTTTTCAAGGGTAAGCCAGATTTCATAAGTAGAGAGGGGAGTTTCTATGAACGAAACATAAAAACTTATATATATATATGTGTGTAAGTTCCTCATTTACCCTCAGGGCATGAAAAGCATAAAAAACTCAGCGCTCTGCGCAAAAACATGCAAATTAACCTAGAGTTTAGACATGAAATATTTTACCGGTTTGCCATAACTTTGATCGACAATTTATTCTGTGAACTCATAATGGAGTCATGCATTTTCTCTCTAGAATGCTACTACTGCTACTTTATCGTATCAGTATCTAATGGTGCATAGGGTACTGAATAGATACACCAATTGCACTTTAATAATAATAATAAACGTTTATTCCAAACCTTAATGAATTAATCTAGTATACTATGTATGTCTCTCTCGGTAAATTCAAGCCATCTTTAGTAAATAGTTAGGAAAAAAATATGTATTGTAATCCACCCCAATTTATTGAAACTACTAAGCTTTTTCGTAAAATCATTAACCCCAATTACTGATATCAGATGGAAGCTGGCATTCCAATAGTCCATGCGCTCTGTAGCTGCAAGACAACCTGGATTCTAGACTCCATCTGCTATCAGTAGAATTAGTATGTCACTTGTATCGCGTTTTTAGTAAAATAGTTTTAATTTAATTTGTACGTGGGTGAAGCTGAGTTCCAACCGTCCATGCGCTTTGTAGCTGCAAGACGAATAGATTTAATATCGTTTCTTAAACAATCGTTGTCTCAGATCCTTTATTCATAAATTGGGAATGGAATTAATTAAGAAAATCGAATGTACAGCGCCCTTGAGGTGATTTCTCACAAAAATGGCGCTTAATAAATTATTATCCTAATAATAAATAAATAAGTAGGCAATAAACGCGAAGGTGTTTTAAGTTAGGTATCCTTTAGACTGCGATTTTTAGGAATAATATATATTTTTTTCCTTCATTCAAAAGTCTCATGAACTTAAATATTCAAGATATAAATCGATTTCTAACATATGAAATTGTAATTATTATATTATTATTAGTTGGCTCGCCATAATTATGAAATCACGAACCGAGACATAATTCGGAAGGTAGGGGGGTTGATAGCAAAAAGAAACATCTAAAATTTGATAATAATTAACTAAACAGAAATAATGACGGCAATAGGTCAATGTGAAATATTTATTTAAATCGCTTTTTCATCAAAAATATTTCATAAGACTGATCATCTTGCTTTCGTGTAACAAATTATCAAGATTTACTGCACTTGGTGTACCAATGAAGTGCCCTATGCACCATTGGATAATACCACATATAAAAAGCCGTTATCTTTATTGTGTTGACTATTCACGTCACATTTTACGACCTGGCAAATCTGCAGAGATTCTTGTCCACAAACAAAGAAAAACGGAAAGAAAGTTCTAGATATATTTTCCAACCCGCAAAAAGGCTTTATCAATCGAGAGGTCTCAGTTGGTGGTGTAAGAAAAATCATGGCTCTTTTGGTGAATGGGACCGAAAAGGGTGGAAGAGACGCCTGAATTTTGTATGAAAAGACTGTGAATAGATATTTTAGAATACAAGAATGTGTATGTGTATTGTACATTGTTGGACTATTGGTCAATACATTGCGGGCTTTGGTTGTGACGTCATCCGACAAAAGAAAATGGAGCGTGTTTGAGTTTGGGTTTATTCAAGTAAATTCTCATTCAAATGTTGAAGTGTTTGGCAAATATCTCATGTTAAAAGATATATTATTGGGCCGTTTTAAGAATGCTTCACTGACAGTCGTTTTAAAGATATTTTACGACAAAAATAATAAATGTGGATAGAGTGGAGTGCCGCTTTATTCTCTCTGCTTGATGGATTTTTTTCTGAGATAGGTTTTAAATAGGCTTGTATGTTCTTTTCACTAGGAAGATAGAAATGTTGGGTAGAGCGAGAAACAAAACTCGATGTACAAGCGGAAAACCAGTGAATCCAGTGAATCTACATCATATTTTGAGTCGATTTTGTATTTTTTTTTGACCCATATTTTTCGAGTAAATTGAGTACGAAGTTTATTTTATTTTCAATACATTTTTGCGAATTGTCGAATATCATCTATTAATTCAAATTAATACTATCCATAAAGAAAACAAAATTAAAAACGTATTTTAATAAGGATTTGTGAAATTTTACTTAATCTACAGTACTATTGAAAAACTTTCGAGAGAAGAAAATTATTTTTTGTAAGCTCAGATTCAAAAGTTTCACATTCGACTCCAAATATGGTGTAGATACACCAGTTTTCGGGTTGTACTATGAGTTTTGTTACTCCACGTATTTAGTTTAGATGCATTGAGTGCATAATAGGGTTCTTCCCGATAACACGAATATTCTTAAAAAACGTTGTAAATATTTAAAGTATATTTTTACAATTCCAACGATATAAAACACAATGATCAAAAATGTTGTTTTCATTTATAAATTTATGTTTATAAAACACGAAAATACGAATGATTTTTAACGCCCGTTATTGGTTAATGACGTCATACCCGTCATGAAAGGCGTGAAATTCATTACAAAGTGAGCGCCTATATTGCTGTGACGTCACACCGCATGCGCGCCAAATGAAGGATTTTACGAGCGATTTGAAAAAGCGCTATTTCAAACCGCGCTAAAAAATTCATAAGACATCGAAAAAAAAAAAAAAATTCCCTTGATATTGTAATTTTTCAATCAATTTTTTGAAATAAAAAATAAAAAATCGGGAATTGTTTTAAGAAAAAAAATTTGATTTTTAAAGAAACAACATCACAAACACGCAGGGTTGAGAAAAATCACATTCAATTTTTGTGATCAATACGCATCTACGTCACACGTTTCATGTATTGGACTAAGTGCTGGAGTCTTTAGACGGTGGAATTTGATAATAAGTGATGATATAAAATTAATCCTAGGAAGCATACCTATTTTTTTAGAAAATTTATTTAGTTTGGAAACGCCCCTTCTAGTGAGTTCTTGTTCGAAGATTATAACTAATAACATCACGTTCGCGGTATATGGAAGGTAGAATTGGTAATTAACTCACTATTCTTAACATACGAGTAGGCAGTAGCTACAGTTTGTATACGTTTTACGACGCCTCTGTCGAGAGCAACTCAAACGCTGGTTATTTGTGGTAAGTTTACACGAAAAATACGGTAACATGATTAAATATTAAAACGTAAGATGGTTTTAAAACATTTAGAATACTTAGAATATTTAGAATATTTGTCCTGAGCATGGGAATCCCAGGAATGGCAGATTTCAGAAAGAACTGGGAGTGCGGCTTGGAGTAGCGGGCGCCACATTCAACAGTATGAAAGCTGTATGGAGATCGGATGTTTACTCGGTTAAAACAAAATTCCGCCTTTATAACGCCTGCATCACACCTGTTCTCCTCTATGGCTGCGAGTCGTGGCACCTAACCAGGGCCCAAGATAGCAGACTTCTGAGTTTTAGAATAGGTGTCTTAGAAGAATTTTAGGTGTGCGGTGGTTTGACTTTGTAAGGAACACAGAGGTGAGGCAACGGACACAGCAAACCTTGGTATCTACTGTCATCCGGCAAAGGCGTTTCGGCTGGCTAGGCCATAAACTACGTATGCCTCCCGAGAGCCTTAACCATGCTTGCCTATTTAACAAGGCATCAGGTTCTCGGCGTCCTGGTCGTCCACTGTTGACAATTCGTCGGCAGTTTGCGTCGGAGCTGCGGGACGTGGACTTGACTTGGAGGATGCACGGGAGCTGGCGGCCGGTCGCTTGGCCTGGAGGCAGTTTGTGGATTCCATATGCTCCACATAGGGAGCGGATTTGGTGTGATGATGGGAATCCCAGTAAGGATACATTAATTTGCTACAAATCTTTGTTTTAAAGTGATATTCTAATTAATTAAAATTACTTGTTTGCCCACAGGATACTTACGATCTCGCTTTAAAAAAAAATTTATTTAGCGTGTATTTTGACAGACTGTACAGTTTTCTGAATCAAGAAACTGTACAGTTGTAAGTCCCGTATAAAGTGTGCATTATAACCAGCCTGCGGGTGTGTCCGTCAAAGAGCGAAAGAGACAATGAACCAAAAAATTAAGTGGAAACGAATTGATTATTCATTGTATTTAAATTATATCAGAATATAAATTAAATAAATAAATAAAAATTATATCGTTTAAATAATTTTATAATTATTATTTCTTAATGTACTCAATTTGTTTTCCGCCCATGGTGGTCAGCGCTTTGGTCTACAACGCTCGAGGTCGTAGGTTTAATTCCAGACAGGGTCAATAAAAAATCTTTATTGAAATGCGTTTAAAAAAAAAAAAAATATCATGATGGGTATACTTGGGTGTTTGTGACGTAATTTCCCTCTGTATTGGAAATAAATAAATAAAATTAAATGATGTTGCGAATAAAATCAAACAAGGTGCGATGTTGACAATCCGTCAGCAGTTTGCGTCAGAACTGCGGGACGTGGACCTGACCTGGAGGGATGCGCGGGAACAGGCGGCCGATCGCTTGGCTTAGAGGCAGTTTGTGTAATCCATATGCTCCACATAGGGAGCGGAAATGATATGATGATGACGATGATGCGAAAAAAGGAAAATAGTACAAAATACTACATGTTGTTTTCAATTACATGTTATGATTTTTAATGCACCGTTTCCTGCATTTTTCATCCACATAAATCGTTGCAAGTCTTCTAATTTATCTTAAATTAGTTGAAAAAGAGCAGAAAGTTCAGAATACATTATGTTTCTTTAACCTGTAACCTACTTGATATTTGCACGCCTGTTTCACGCCTGAGTTACGCGCAATGTCATGTCGTTAAGACCGCAGTGTCAACACACCTTTTTATGGCATTCTAGGTGACGGAGGGTGGGGCGATTGAAGATAGGAAATAATGTATGGTAATATATTCACACCAAACCTGATTCTCCCTCCGTCCCTCCCCATTGCCATAATCTTTATAAGTCTAATATAGAGCTGAAGATCTTCGCTTCGAATACCATAAAACAAGAATATGCATAATGATAACATAACATAAATAGTTATGTTCATTTTTAAAATATTTTTTGTGGTAGTTTTTTTTCAGTACATCTTTTTTTTATTTGTACCGATTGAGTTTGTCAGCCTCGTGGTACTATGCAAGAAATCCTAGGGGGATACTTCACAACGCGTGGTAGAGCTGTCAAAATTCCACAAAAGTTTTTACTCTCTGGATTATAGAGGTACAGCATAGAAAGCTGGGCAAAAAATCTGTACTGATTGGTTTGATTTAAAAATTTTAACCTACTGTTATACTGTGTAAATTTCAAAACATATTATAAAGCTTTTTTTAAATAGCTATTTGATTTAAATTTATTTGATTTTATTATTTTATTTAACACAACCTATCTTAACCTACTGTATTAATTTCATAACCTATTATACTATGGATTTACCATAGACTTGTCCTCATAAAAATTACCACGCTTTGTGAAGTATGCCCAATCCTGGATTCGATTTCCGAAGGGGTCAATGTGAATTTTTTATTTTATATATCCCAATGGTGCATAGGGCACTGCATTATTACACAAAGTGCAGTGTATCTTGTTCATTTTATTACATGAAGGTAGGATTATCAGTCTAACGCTTCAGTCCCAGTCCAAAGTATCAAACATGAAACATGTAAATAAATATTTCATCTTGAATCGAACCCGCGACCTCATGCACGGTAGCCAAATGCACTACCATTATGCTACGAGGCGACTACTCTAATACGTCATTAATATTTTTAAATGGTTCCTAATTTAGTTTGCAAGTGTATTGCCAGTACGGGGGATGACAGGCGGTATAATGTGTTCGGATGTGCGGATATTATTAATCCTTCAATAGAGGTCACGTGGCGCTAGAGTGCCCGCACATATACTACGGGGAGAGAAGTCGCTAATACGGCCTTTCTTAACCTTTTGGGGGGCGACCTAATTCAGAAAGTCCAGTTTCAGAAGAAAAAAAAATAGCTACTAAAAAATATTCCATTAACCGTACCTTAAGGTGTGTTAAGCTATCTTTATATGGCGCAGTTTACTACACAGTTTTCTGTGCAGTCTGAAAACGGTCCCGTATATGTAAAGGTAAACTGCATGAAAAACTGTGTGCTAGTGTCAGATTTAAGCTGACATGACAGTCAATGTTTTTTATGTAAACGTTTAAATAGACATTGGTTTATTGGATGCTTTTAAATACGTAAAAAAACAATAACATATATACATAATTAGCTAAATATACAATTTCCTGAGAGCAAACATACGATAATAACTTACAATCGCGTTTCAAAAATACACATATTTAGCGTGTCTTTTGACAGAAGTTTGACAGACTGCACAGTTTTCTGAACAAGAAACTGTGTAGTTTTCTGAACAAGAAACTGTCTCATATAAAGTGGGCATAAACTGTAGGCTTCACCGACTTAATTGTCCGCTAACACCGCTTTTATTGTATTCTGTCTTTTGCAAAGATAGGATGGTCTTTGGATAGGTATTGTGATAGGGTACGGCAGAGGACGTATGAAATAGTGTCTGCCAGCTGATGATAGGATGATAGTGTGAGATGCACACATGCGATTTGTTGTCTCCCCCCTCTTTTCCCTAATCCCCCATCCATTGAGTCCCTGACCGCGGATGCACGGGTGGATGTCTGGGATAGGGGGCCTGGCGAGGCAGTATGCCGGTCTCCACACGGGCGGTAGTAATTACTAATAAATAATGATCGGGGTAGAAACTAACATACCCTACCACTGTTAATTTGGGCCGACTCTGGTTGGTTTGGGTGAAGGAAACAATGACAATTATAATACATAAGCCGAGACAGTGGTAGGGGCAATGAAAGCATTTGTTCGCGTACATAACGTGAATTCATCCGTATTCTTATCACACTAACAATCTTAAAGTCGCGGTTTAGCTTGTTGAAAAAATCGGTAGAGTTGGCTGGACTGAAAAAAGACTCAATAGTCTTTAAAGCAGTCTAGGAAAAGGGTGGGGCTTTCATTGTCGGCTTCACCGTTGTACACTAGCTGTGTAATTGTACATGAAATTTTAAATGAATAAATAAAGGAGCATAGGACACTGGATAGTACATGATCATTTGTTACATGAAGGCACGATGATCATTCTTACCCTTCAGTGCTAGTCCAAGATATCACAATCGCATATTAGTAAGTATTTTCATAACTTCATTCATGGTGGCCCAACGTGATAACACATATGTTTACAACTATTGTTTTTTTTAATCGACTATTTTCCCGACCGGTTTCAAAACAACTTCGAGATTGTTAAGAAATGGGTTGAAATAAAAAAAATAAAAAATTCCGTCTCGTAGCATAGTGGTAGCGCATTTGACTACCGTGCATGAGGTCGCGGGGTTCGATTCCTGTATGAAATATTTATTTAAATGTTATTTTCATATTAGTATTTTATGTGTGATACCTTGGACTGGTACTGAAGCGTATGTCTGATCATCTTACCTTCATGTAATAAAAATAAAGATCAATGTACACTGCACTAGGTGTACCGATGCAGTGCCTATGCACCATTGGGTGCGGATAAGGGAATGTCGTGGAAGTAGTACTAGTTAAAATATTGTTATATAAACATAACATAAAACGCTAGAATCATACAAAATCATCAAAAATATCCCTACAATCTAGATATATAAAAGGAACTGGTACCGCTTGGAACATACTAGAAGTTGCTACAAGTTTCGGTGCGCCGAGCCTAGAAAATTCTAATCGATTTATCCCTTCCTATTTAAAACCGTGTTTGCTTTCCCAGTGAGTTATTCGAATCAAGATTTTTGCGAAGTACACAATCTAAATCTGTTATAAACACTTATGCACCGGCCGCTGAGTAAAAATAAGTCATTGTAAATACAAAGTGTGTACACTGCACTTGGTATACCAATGCAGTGCCCTATGCACCATAGGGTGCAGTTAAGGGAAAGTAGGAAGAGTATTAGTAGTAAATATTGTACTTAATAGATTTCAGAAACATTACAATATTATTATTTAATTAGTATAAATACAAAGTTTCCCAAAAGACCGTTACATTTTTCCACCAAAAAAAATTACCCAAATTTAGGTCGCAACTAATGGGTTAAGCACTCCTAGCCTTCCCATTAATATTGTAGATCCTCTAACCCTCATTTATGAAGTAAAGTATAGCGTGTAAATGTCGTTAGTGGGTTTCCTCTCAAGTGGCTTATTTCTAAAGCATATTGCGAGAAAAACTTAATGGTTTGACGACTTTTAACACATAGTCACACTCAAATAAAGAGGGAACAATTTTGGACAAACATTTTTTTACAGTAAAAATTAGTAGGACTGTTACATTATCAAATCAAACTTGGCTTACAAAATATCTTAAACTGATTTAAAAAAACAAATGCATGGACAAAATGCACAAGCGGCGTACCAAAGCTAAAAAAAATCGCGTTTTGCTCCGTTTATTATAACTTGGGAGCAAAATGGCGGCGCTCAATAAATTTGGCAGCAAAACAGTAAGATAATAAAATAAAAACTGGAATGATAATTTCCTAGAATTTGATGTGTTCCTCCCCTGAATTTCCAATCTTCTTTATGGGAAAATTTAAATAGGACAGCGGGCCTTTTTTAATTATTTTACTGGGGTTTAAACAGCCCGTGTAAAAGTCAAACTCCGGGGGGGAAACCCTCATTGTCGGGTAACAAATTTCTGGGAATACCCTTACTGGGGAGTAAAATAACTATGCCCCAAAAATTTTTGGATTTTATACAGCTGGCCCCCACAAGTTTTGGGGTATTTTAATAAATGCGGAATATAATTTTTAAAAACTCAAAATTTTTTTAAACGCTAGGGGTAAAGTTTTAAGGTGTTTTTAAACATTCCAGGGGCGGACGGGACAAAAACCCGTCCGTATTTTTTTGGTTTTCCATAAACCCCCCCTCAGTCTAAAAAACGCTAATTTTTAAAGCTTTTTCCCCTCGGAATTTTTTTTTGGGTTTTCCATATTTAAGCATTTAAAAAGTACTAAAAAACCCCTATTTTAAACAAAAAAGTACTAAATAAATGTATAATGTTAATGATTACTTATATAAATAAATAATTAAATAAAAAGATAACCGCGGTCTTAATAACCTCAGATTTAGCTCTTAACGTAATATTTTTTGAGAGTAGTTGTAGTTTTATTTACCTTGCTTATAATGTTACAAGACTTACTAATATTTAACTTCAAAGGTACAGGGTCTTACTTTGTGTGAGATGGATAGAATCTGATGGTTACCAAGGAGCTTCTCCGGTATTTGCCTTAGACTACAAGAAAACCACGGAAACCTCTCAAAAAGCCATCCAATTGGATGACGTCAATGGTCTTCCGAAGGATTTACGTTTGCTCCAACTTATAATATGTACGGAAGGTTAGACACCGTTTCCCATCGATGAAACCGCGACACATCCAGAGGGTGATTAATGCATGATATACTGAGAAAAAATCTCTAGTTAAAGGTTTTCAAAAAACTCACTTCTAATAGATCTTAAATAAAATAATTAACAATATTAATAAAAAATACTTCACGCGTTGTATACCGTCAATATTTGAACTGGCTCACACCACGTGACCTGCACAATAAGCGCGAAGAAAACACATATTTTAGAAACTTAAACTAAAGATTCAGATATGAAATTCGAATGTTATGAATGTCCCGTACAAGGCGTACCAGAGCCGACCCCCACTCCTTCTCCCCCGCCCACGCCACCTAGAAAACGCCGCCACCGCTAGCACTTATCAAGACAGAAGCTAGTATTACCCTAAGTCGCTTTTTAATGAATAACTTTTTTAAATTAATTATTGAGAAATGCCCGGATCAAAAAAAACGTTTATAAGTGTTTTGTCTCCAGAATACCAGAACAATCAACCCCCGGAGTGAGTTCGCGGTCTCATCGTGGACACAGGTGTATATAAAAGTAAAGGTCTATTATACGATGCATAAGTTTGTAAAGAGGTATACCCAACTTGGAATGAGAAATAATGAATCACTGACCACATTTTGACATTTTTATATCACATAGAAGTAAGACAGAGAGAGCGTACCGGAAGTTGCGAGTTTCCTGTAATATTTAATATATACTTCTACTCTCGCCCTTATTACTACCCCAATGGTGCACGGCATGCAAGGCGGGCCTCTGACGTAGCGTAATAATGTGCTAAGGCGCTGGACTCACGATACGGAGGTTCCGGGGTTCGATTCCCGGTAAGAACACAAAAATCAAAAGTGACTTTTTTTTTGAAGCCTGGGTGAAATTATTCCATTTAAAAAAAACATTATTTACTAACGAATTATACTGGCTAAGAAAATATTTAATCTTCTTCGACAAACGAACGCTGAGAAGAAAATGACCAATATTCACTACACATGGTGTACCAAATGTAGTGCCCTCCGCACCATTGGAATGCGGATAAAGGTAAGTATTGATATGTAGTTTCTTTTTACTAAAATATATTCATGTGTGTTATACAGCCAGTATGTGTGTATTGCCAGTTGCACAGAGGAGCATGGAGAGGATTATGCTTGGAATAACATCAAGAGACCGAAAAAGGAGCGATTGGATCCGACGCCAGACAAAGGTCTGCGACGTGGTGCAGCGAATTGCTCGGTTGAAGTGGAAATGGGCCGGTCACATAGCCAGAATGACGGACGACAGATGGACGAAACGCGTTCTGGTGTGGAGACCGAGGAACCAGAGGCCTCAAGGACGTCCGCCGATGAGATGGGTGGACGACATCAGGAAGTCATGCTGGAAGACAGTGGATGGGACGGCGCAGTATCGGGAGGAGTGGAGACGGCAGGGGGAGGCCTATGTCCAAGGCAGTGGACCTCAACGGGCTGAGATGATGATGATGATGTGTTGTATTATATAGCTCCTGACGTCACTGTGTGGGGGTTCATTGTGAAAGTAAGTAGGTGTGTAAGTACATTACATACATAGTAACATAATAATCAAATAAACAAATATATTTAATAAATAAATTTAGAAAACTCTCGGGTAGTGGTGGTCCATTTGTTCATCCTAACGTGGACAATATTTTATATCATCGATTACCCTGGCTGTCAGTCTCTTTATCTATGGAAAATAAAAGAAAATGTCATTGTCATTTGTAACAAATTATTGTAGGCATCTAGATGCTATCTCTACTCGTCTATGGTGTACCTACTGAATAAGCGATATTATACAATATATATTTCAATGTTGAAAGCTTCTTTCTACTAATTTAAAGCGTAGTGGATCGAAAAGCTTGCAAAGCAATAAAAAAAAGTGTCGGAATGAACAAGTTTATTTGAGATAATTATGATAAAGTTCTACTTTCAAATTTATATCTACGAGTAGCGATACGCAGATGACTACTGCAGATGATAACCGAATATTACATAATATGTTTTATTAATAAATCTAATATATATATATTTTTAAATACTTTGAAGTATATGTAATCATCTTGCCTTCATGTAATAAATGATCAAGATAAACTGCATTTGGTGTATCAGTGCAGTGCTCTATGCACCATTGGATGCAGATAAGTGGTAGTAGTAACGATTATTTTTCTTGAAGCTTTGTGGCTGTCAATAAATTCGGAATATCATTTTGAAAACATTAAAATTTCTAACGTTGTCCTCAGGTGTAGCCTTAACTTAGCTTCTGAGCCATCAAAAAAATGAACGGCAGTTTGTCGTATCGAGCAAAGCTCACTTTATACGGAACAGAAAACTGTACAGTTTCTTGTGCAGTTTGCAAACTGTCCCATATATAGCGAACACTGTATGGAATATTGAATGGCCTGCGCGACGTTTCGCTCACCTGACAGTTAATGTTTTTTATGTATACATTTAAGAAGATATTTATATACTGAATGCTTCTAAAAACGTAAAAAACCAAAAAACATATTCACATTATTGGCTATATTAAGAATTTCAAGTGTGCAAACATATGATAGTGACTTAGGATAGCGCTTAAAAAATCGTATATTTTAGCGTGTCTTTTGACAGAACAGTTTTTCTGTCAAGAAACTGTGACATTTCTTTCTTCCTATAAAAAAAAATACAACAAGCCTATTTTAAACCTAACTATCTAACAAAACCATCAAGCCATTTCTCCGAAAGGGTAGGCAGAGAGAATAAAAATGCCACACACCATGTCCTGGCATACTTCTTTTGTTTCTACCACATTCATAATTTTTCTCATATAAAACGATATTTTTTATCAATCGCGCTTAAAAAATATAAAAAATTTAGAGTGTGAATTATAGCGACAGACTGTGCAGGTTTCCGGACAAGAAACTGCACAATAAACTGTACAGTTTTCGGACCCGTATAAAGTGCGCATAAAAAGTACTTATTGTCAGAAAATTTAAAAAATGTGATATCTAGTTACTACATTAGAAAACGATTTGCATTCCTATTAATATTATTTTTTCGTCCACATTCCATTGAAATATCCAATAATTTCTAATCGAAGATATGTCGTTATAACTACCAAGAACGGATAAAACATTACTGCCTCCCCATTGGTTCCTAATTACTATCATTATTCTCTTTTTCTTTCTTCATCGTTCTTGGGGGACGATCCAGAACGTGCACCTCGACACGATAAATTCAATTACAACAGGTAAATTAGATAACTTACTAAACGGTGGATTCTAACTAAATTTCTGTACCTAACGTTTATTAAATAAAAATTTTGTTGTATTTTAAAATTGGAAATGTATCTTATGCTATAAATGTGTAACCGCTTTGTAATTTCCATCCGTTTTATCTTGTTCCATAAAATCACTAAAATGCGTCTCTTGAAAAACGGTAATTTTAACGACTTGATTCCTATTTTTCAAGCACAAGCCGTTTAGGCTTTATTATAAGATTGTATGAATTCTTAAAAAAAAAAATTTCAATGACTTGCTTTCGGTATTTCATAACTTATCATTAAAATCATGTCGCGACCATACAAATTATTTTTAATTAAATGCGGTAGGTGGAGAGCTGAAAATTTCAGCTGTCCATTAGCGCTTTGTAGCTGCAAGACAAATTTGATTCCAGCACTTCATCTACGTATAAGTAACATAAATTTTCCATAGTTTAAAATTCTCGTTAGATTTTGCATTCGTAAATGTACCTATTGGGTCTGAATTTTTAATAATGTATTATACCCAATATTATAATATTATTTTTTTCGTAGTACAAGACGGAACTATAATTTTATAATTAATTAAAGCAATTATGTCTAAAGTGCGGTTACATTGGCGGTTTATAGCGCCCTGGAGGTGATTTTTTCATAAAAGCTGGCGACTTAACAAGTCTTACAATCTCAATTATTCAGGTAGCGTATTAAATTTCTAAATGTACAGATGGTACCTTAACGGAACTTATACCGATACCCTCCTATTTAATCAGAATTATGATCTTTTAACGTTTCTGACCACATATCAGTGCCTTGTACCTCATTTCTAACAAAGACTATAGGATAAGTCATTACCCCGCCCCTGGAGAAGGGTCATAGTCTACGATGTAGATTAGAAAGCGTATAATATCGTTATAATGCTACAATATCTTACAAAATTGACTCGTCTAATTCAGACCTAGCGTGTTACTCAAAATTATTATAATCGGTACGTAAAAAGGAAAATTACAAATGAACGTGATATGTTTGCAAATACAGGCATGTACGAACGAACCGAATGTTGACTTCATTGACTCCTCGCTATGGTTCAGAATTAACACGCCGACCAACAATAGGTCGCTATGTACTCATGTTTCAAACAAACAGTACAAGGAACATTTACGACCGCCCCTGGCAATGGCGGCATGTACTAATGTGAGCCAGAACGATTTAATCTATATACATGAAATATATAATATACTTTCAAGTTTTATATCCAATATCTGAAGGCCTCCCTTAGTGCATAAATGAATATCGATGGTTGAAAGGAAAAATTACAATAGACATAATACTTGGTGAAGGAAGATGTACAAACGGAAAACCGTGATATATTATACGCTTGTTACATTTGAGCCTTGCATACAGTTATGTCGCTATTTAATTTGGTTCTTTGGACACGTCGATAGTAGATGTCATGAGAAAATTGAGTACATAAGAATATAAAAAATCTCAAGTTAATCCAATATTCGGATTTGATAACAGGCAAATTATTATCATATATAAAGTGATATATCTCATTATATACATGGTCCATACAATATGTACAAATCGGGAAACCGTGAAGTCTACGTCATATTTGGAGTCGATTGTGTGCAATAATATTTAATTTAATTAGACCCCTATACCCACTTTCTGAGAAGCAATAGTACGAATTAGAATATTTTTTTTTTCGAATTTTGACTTTTTAGAGTGACAAATTTTTACTCTAAATATAATGTAATTAGATTCACCTTAAATACTTCGGTAAGTGTACTAATAAGTTAACCGCTTTAATAAGAAATTTGTCGCAATTTAAATCCATAATGCAGTGTACAGTACCTACTTATAAAGCAATAAAACGAAGAAAAATAATAAATAATTTTCACATTGACTTTATAACACATACGACCTAAAGCGTATGATTGTAGATTCATGCCTGTATTCCGGGTTGTACTACGAGTTTTCTACTCTTTGGACATGCATGGGGGTCCAATAGAATAATTATTTATGCACCATTGTTATCTTGCGAATAGAAAAGTATTTCATATGTGATACTATGGACTGACGCTCCATTAGCGTATGGCTGATATCTAGCCTTCAAGTAACAAATGATCATTATTCACTTGCATTGGTGGTACCAATACAGTGCCATCTATGCACCATTGGTGCGGATAAAGGAGTAGTAGCAGCTATGTAAACTTCTATTAGGAACGCACACTCTAACTTTTACATTATATATACTGATTTCATTCTACCATAATCTTAAAGTAATCTTGTAAATCAGCCATTGTCAATATTATATTTTACTGTAATAAAGAAGTTCAGCGAATTGGTTTCTATTGAATTACTACTATATCATTAAATAACATAATTTTGGATATTTTCTATCTAATTAAAAATATGTTGTGCAAATTTCATAGAGTTTGCGTCTTCGAACAAGAACTTTCAGAGAAGTTAGACAATCCACACTTGAAAAATACTACCCTAACTAAATCTTGTCTGAGGTGTCTATGTTACCCACTACATCACCCACTAACGACATCAATAAGGAGCATCTACGTCATCCACAGACATCTACGATCACACAGCTCCGTGTATTGTGGCCTAATTGGCTGGAAGTTATTAGATAATGAATTGGTGTGTTATTAATTAACCCGAAGTAACGCGTATAATTATATAAGGAAACGCCCCTTCTAGTTGAATAGTTTCGAAGGATTCCGTACATTCTTGCTTATTTAAAAAATCACACACTAGGACCCAAATAATGTATCAGAGCGTTTCAAAGAAACAGTTCTACAGTACTTAGGCATTTAGTAAATTATGTAAGTTATTATAATCTTCGTTAATAATAAGTTAAAGTAGATATGATATTATGAAGATATTCGATCCATGTCGGTTGACCTTTATTAAAATATACTACACATATTTATAATAAAATGTTGTACGGTTTATGATTCAACGCGTGCAGATTTGTTTGATTAACCTTGATGTGTCCCTTAGATAAACATTAAGTTCCATAAGGGCCTTCCTTATTCACTGGAGCAAACGGTTACATAAAGTACATATATATTGGGGAAAAATTAATTGGGAAAAGTTTATTATTATCTAAAGTTGTCCATTTATTATATTAAAAAATGAACGTTAGCATTATATATTAGTCTTTTTGATTCATTGGGCAATAAAATGGTTTTCACTGTAAGCGTCTGCTAAGAATACCCAAAACGCTTAAATTAATATTTTATGTGCAGCTTTTAATAATAATAAAAAAGGAATTAATATTTCAAATATCAACGCAATAAAAATTCTAAAAGCTGTAATGCTGTGTTTTAATTGCTTATAATTAGTATTAGGCATAGAAAATAAGCCAACAGATACGATGTCTTACTTACCGGAGAACAACTTTATACATTATTCTGAATAAATTGGTCGTAAATTAAACAAACTGGGTTTTAATTAGACGTAATTGCCAAATTAAATAAGTATTGAGGATAACAGGAGTAGGATAAGGGTTCTCGTGATCTGTGAAAATATTTTGTAGTTTGGAAAAAGCTCTGTAAATAAAAGCCTAAATAAGTTATTTATTTTTTAGGCTTCTATAAAAATGTCAGAGAATAAATGCATGTAATAATCCTTTGATCCTAATTAATATGCGTTTAATTACATTTAAAACTTGTTAATAACTGAATCCTAGTGGTTGAAAAATAAACAATTTAGTAAAAATTGTGTCTCTAGTTTAAAAATCTTAATTTTTGAATACGTCAGATTTAACAATAATTTCAACATTTTCGATTTAATCTTTTCAATATCGACTGAAAACTGAATATTATGTTTTACGCATAAAATTTAAATTAAATACGTTCTATCTATGCATTTATTTTTTGAAATTACAATTTTACGTGTAGATCAAAACATCGTCCATATAACGTACCTATGTCAAATATGGATCACGTGATTCTGAGTACATTCTAATCTCGATTATTCAGGATGTAACAAAAATCGATTTACAACCCGAAAACTGGTGAATCTACATCGTATTTGGAGACGATTGTGTAATATGACTTTTTAACCTGAGCTTGAAAAAATTTTTTTTTTCTTCTCAAAAAAGTTTTCATAAGTATTGGAGATTAAGTAAAATTGCTCAAATTCTTATTAAAAACGCGTTTATAATTTTGTTTTCTTTATGGATAGTATTAATTTGACTAAATACATGATATTTGATAACAATTTGCAAAAAAAAATAGAAAAAAAAAAAAACTTTGTATTCAATTTTCTTGAAAACTAAGGTCAAATAAAAAAAAACTATTCAACAAAAACGACTACAAATATTATGTAGATTCACTGGTTTCCCGCTTGTACATCGAGTTCTGTTACACCCTGTATAATCGGTAACTACTGTTTTAGCGTAGAAACCAACACGCAGATTTATTATGAAATTTAATTTTTCATACTTTTTTCAATAATCAATGTATTTTTTTGGGTTTTTTCTTTTAAAAATCAGTTATATTGACTATCTCAGAATGTGCTCAGAGCCATATTAATTAGATGTAGTTACATGGACGATATTGGGTCCCAGCTAAGATTTGATTGGCTATGATTTTCAGCTATTGTTTCTAATTACTTCTTCCTATAAAAGATCGACTTTACAAGAACACAACTTAGATTATCTATTTTATGACCAGTATTTTAGTTGTTGGTAAACCGTATACATTATTTCTGTTGGCTTGTTTTCACCTGCTATCGTCCAAAAAGGCAGATGTCCGGTGCTTCCTTGTGATACTCCATCTTATGAAACAAACTTCAATCTAGCATTGTATTGGTACATGTTAGTAATAATAATTGCGTGTGGTTAAATATATATAATTATAATATGCAAAATAAAATCGAATCAATCAGAAAAGATAAAAAAACCAAACAATTTTTGTTAGTAGTATTGTTGAAACCACTCCTGAATTCTTATGAATTTTAATATGGGTAAGTATCTAATGTACAACTGTGTACTGGAAAACATGGGTGTTTTTAGAGAAAAACTTTAAAATTCCCTGATAACCGTTGTGTTAATCGGCATTCAAAGTCCTTACAATGCCTTCCTTTTTATAATGTCACGATCCTTAATTTTACTTAAGTGTTTACAAAAACGTAACATATAAGATTTTTTTTAAATCAACTTAACAAGCACATCAAGTGACTACTTTTTCCGGCCAATCCGTATCCATATTAGATACCCATATTTTTCTTGATTGTGAAGTTGTCTCAAAACTGTTATATATTTTTAACAGTTTGTTTCTGTACTGAATACATATTTTATTATGTAGGAAACATTTCAATCGACAAGATAAAGTAAACGCTTTAAACAGGGATCTTTAGTGGCCTGTTTCATTATTTGTAAAAATATATTTTTTTTTATTTCAAAAGAAATTTTTTTGTTTAATTAAAAACACATTATATGTACAATAAAAAAATATATAAACAAAAATCCCACCAAGGCATAGCCTGTTTGTGGGTATACTGTGAAAGTCATACAGTGTGCACGTGGCAAAAGAGAAAGATAAAGTCATGTAGAAATGGAAAAATAACAGATAATGTAAACAAGATAGTTAAAAAAAAAGATGATGAACACAAGATATTGGTATCTTTATACCGGAAGAAAAAGAGGGGAAATAATTATAATATATAAAATAAAAAATGACGTGGATTATGTTATAGTTATAGTCTTTAAAGTAAGAATGATTCTACCTTTACACTATGTATCCAACTTTGTGTTAATTTCTGTGGTATTATTTTCTCACTCTTTTTACCCTTGTGAATTTATTAGTCTTATTTTTTTTTAAAATCAGATAAATATCAACGATAAATGCAAGTACAGAATTACATTGCACATTCGAGTATTTTTTCATAGGAATCGGTGGCGGTTTCAACAATAATGTAAATTAATCCAATATCTATACCTCGTCGTTTTCCATGCCCAGCTGTGGAAGTAGAACAAAAACATCTGAATTCTCTACAAAAAAACATCAAACGGATAGGACCCAGGGGTGTGAGGAAGAGAAGGGTGTGAAACATAGAAAAAATAATCAAAAACACTACAACAACCCTTGCTCCGACTCTGAAATTTCCAAATTTTACCCATCCCGGGCATCGAAAATGAGATTCCAGTAACATGAACTAATAAAAAAGTATGCGCCGATGTTTTACCTCTGAAGTGTGGTGGTTACTGTTTTGATTTTATTTTTTTTAACAAGGTCAAACGCCCATAGCTTAGAACTTGAAAATCCGAACCTGTTAATCACGTAGTTGGGTGAACGTGATATAAAACGAAAATAAACAAACTAGAGAAAGTAATAAAAAAAATTGCGTAAAATAAAAAAAATGTAAAATGACATTATTGTTAAAAAAATTACCGGTGAACAAATGAAAAAAATATGTAGCAAAAACGCAACACGATACCTTCCCATAATTTACAAAATTGAGAACTTAAAATTTGAGAAACTCACTTATTTTTTTTTTAATACATAAAACGAACTTTAAATACGAGTTTTTTTTTTAAACTATATTAGGGGATAGTAACGTTTTTATAAATATTTTGTCAAATTACCATAATGATAAAAAAAGTTATGTTGATAATAAGTTTGATTAAACAAATTAAACTCTTTATGTATTTATTTTTACAACTCTGGTAATATTTGTATACGCCTTCAGAGGTCGCGGGTTCGATTCCCGGTGGGGTCAATATGAAGTGTTTTTTCCAATGCGATTTTACACATTAAAATATTTCATATGTAATAACTCGGACTGGCGCTAAAGAGATTGATTATCTTGCCTTCATTTACATGATTAAGATATACTGCACCAATGCAGAGCCCTATGCACCATTACTATTTTTTAAAACCCCGTACTTAATGTAGTGAGTAATGTTTTATTAACTTTGTACACAAAAATACATAATATCTAAACATACCTGCAAATACAGTTAAAACAAGTCTCTGTACATGAACCACAATTAGAGTTTTTTTGGTTGATAAAATAAGTGACCGAAATCCCTTGATTTTAGTAGTAAATAATTCAAGAAAACAATGTTATGAAAAAAAACATTATTCCTGTTAAAAATAACCAAACGCGCGCTTGTAAATCTCTAAACCCTAGATTTTTCAGGCGAAATTGATGAAACCAAATTAAATTAATCCCTTTCTTTAAGGTGACAGGAATTTAAAAAATTATAAAGGCAGGGCATTCACCGTCATACATTATAGAGGAAAAACATCGGAGCAGAAGAAGAAACAATCAAAATTGAAGCGATAGTTCTGCGAAAATCTCTAGAAAATAACACCGAACATACAAAACACAAAATATTACAACATTCAAATACAATATAAAATATTTATACAAAAAATGTAAGGAGAGTTGGTCATTGTCTTTGGCCCAACGTTTTCAAGCTTTGGAGCGGGTTTAGGAATAGGAATTTTAAAACGAGAGAGAAAATGAAATACATAAATAAACATAAACATTAACACAAAAAAATTAACAAAAATATGGTAAATGGAATGGTAAAGTTTAGAGAAAATGTATGAAAATGGAAGACGTGTGATTGAAATAAATTTACCTGCAAATATTAGCTTTTACGGTATCCATCTAAGAATGAAGCGATGATTAAAACGCCTTACATAGCTACATTTTAACATCTGTGTTCTACGACCTGTAGTGGACGATTATGTTTTCAATTTATGAATGCACGTTGTAATTCATTGAATAATCATACATAGAAGTCCATACAAGCTCGTTAACGAATGTGGATTATCTAGGCGTTTACAGGGCTTATGACCTGTCATTGGCTGGCTTAAGTGGTCACTTGATGTATTACAACATTCCCCATTCCGCCCATCATCTGATAACCATATATGACAATTTTTTGAAACTTGTATAAATATTGAACTCGCGTTCGTAATATCACATTACAAGTGAATTTCTCACTGGTGACATATGTTGAGAAGATTGTTAAGCATTTTTGGCAATCAATCTTTATTGGTGTGGGTAAGGCTCATCTGAACTTAATTACTCACTAGAAGACGCCTGAAGATGTCTCTCCAATTTTTATTTGCTTTATATTTTAACCAGTAAATCTTTTTAACAACATTTTGAATGTGTACAAATACTTGTAGACAAATTACTGGATACAATAATATCTGATATTAGCCCAGCATAGGTACAATCCAGTAATTTGTCTTTAAGTATTTGTACAAATTCAAAATGTTGTTAAAATATTACCTTTGCGGTAGGAACTTGTCAAAAATTACAACTTTATTTTACCTTAAAAAGTTAATCTCGCAGTTATTTTAATGGAACTGAATTATTTCTTTAATAAGGAAATTTAATTAATCAAACTTCATCTACTTTCCCAACTTTTTAAGCACTGTTTTCGCAGTATCGTATCACAAAGACAATAGGTAGTGTCCATGGACACCAATTTGGTCAACCATTATGTCTTGTCTATAGTCCAATATGTTGTAAATGTGATATTTCTTCCTCACAGAATGTACAAAATTCGTAGTGTATATTTTGTTTTGCTAATAATAAGGCAAATTACGAAAATTAATTTATGCTTTATTTTAGTGCTTTCACTCAGTAAACATCATGTTTAGATTACGCAGAAAAACATACACCCGCGCTGGGCAAGCGGGTTTTCTGTAAGGTATCGGACCTCCCCTAACTTAAAAATTTTAAACAGAAAAAATCTTACGATGTGGCATCAGAATTTTTTTCATATTATCACCAGTAGTGCCATAATTTCTGATAAACAAAACCTGAAATAAAAAAAAACGGTCCCATCGTTTTTCTTAAATTATTGCAATCTATATTATATAACTAACTTATTCTTTATTTCCTGCGTATAAATGTTCACAACCTATTTCCTAACACTTCTACCACAGTCTACACACGTGCCACAATACAACATATATACACACAACATAAACATTATGTACCATTGTTTCAAATACTTGTTTCCTCATTCTCGATGTCCTCAGAAATTTACTTGGTAAATTGTGTTTTCATCACTTAATTGGTGCTTTGTCGACTTTTTTACCAGAATATGAAATCGAAAATGAGCAAAAGCTCATTTTGCTGCACAAAGCTTCAAAAATGCAGTAATGGGTTTTTCATAATATGCTTGCAAACATGACCGAGTTAAAATATGCTATGCAACTTTTACCGGTTATTTTAAATAATAGGTTCTTTCATATTATCGGTAATATCGAATTATTTTATGATAATAATCGATTTTCTACGTAATCTAATGATTCAGATATCCGAATGATTGAATAATTTGATTACGTTAATCGATTATACTCATACCTTATAGTTATAAAAGACAGGGGGGTTTTCGTTCTAAGCAGGTGTTTTTTTTCAGTCTTCTAAAACAACAAAGCAACCATCAATACCAATCAGAAAATGCCATTAATATCTGTTAACCGTGTTTGGGCGGAAGCCCGTGGCATGGCGTCAACTAGCGTCCAACTTTGTCCTTTATTAGTTGATAACAAAATACATATAGTTGGACACATATATAGTTGGACACAATATTACAGGGCGCTTGTGTATAATATGAGGTAACTAACTAATTAACCATTACTCAATTTCACCCAAGTGGTAGGCAGAGAGGATAGACTGGCACTCTTCCCTAGCTTCCTCTATATTCATGCATCTTCTAATGCACGCTGATTATTCCGATTTTCACATGGCCACTTTCAAGTGGACATTTGTCATACTTGATCAGACCATGTCTTTCTTCTAACTTCTACATCCAAACACACTCGCATAGTCAATTCTTTTAGCCGTTCTTTCATCATTCATTCGCTCCATATGACCGAACCATCGTTAAAGACCTTTCTTAATTTTGTCGTTAATGCTTGTCTCAGCCATGCATTATGCTATAATTTTCAACAACCTAATACATGTTTTTTTTAACCACCTCAACAGGCCAGGAGGTCCAATTACAGAGGGGAACAACCAACGTTACAAACAAGCATATCTACATCGCTGTGGTGACAAGTATCGCCTAGCGCGGAGGCTACTTGTGGAATTCTTAGTTCCACATAGGGAGCGGATATAAATTTATCGACGATGATGCTTTAACCTTAACCTTTCATAATATATCGCTGGCTCAGTTCCACAGGGAAACGACTAGAAATTGGTGCGGATAGCCTGTCAAAGTTTTGGCCAATTTGTCATTCCAATAAGTATAAACAATCGATCTGATACATTTTTTTCATTTATATTTCAATGAAAAAAATGTAATGAAATGGATTGTTTATACATTAGTATTGGAATGACAAAATAGGCCAAAACTTTGACTGGCTATCTATCTGCAATAATTTCTAGTTGTTTCCCTGTGAAACTGAGCCAGCAATATATTTAGTATAGATAAATTTCATATTTCTATATTTCTCAACCACTGGAGCAGGAGTAATTTAATATATTTATTGGTTTTCTAGTTTCATCCAATTTCTTTTCATATATATTTTTTTATTTTTTTATTATGGAATTTCCTTCTAACCTTTCTGTAAATCCCCCAATATTTT
>JAGVSP010003340.1:0-34300 GCA_022494985.1 Micrasema minimum | reverse complement strand
ACGCGCTTGTCGGATTTTTTATTATGTCGACTGCTTTTCTCAATATTTGGCTTGCCGAAAACCGGCCAAATTATAATAAAGATTGAATGAATATATGTGCGAATAAGATATATCTCGGGAAATGGCTCGCGACTAGTATGCGCTCGTTTAATAATCCCGATCGATAACTTTTAACGCGTGTTCCATTGTGATCGTTATCACGTCGCTTATAACCGAGTCGGTAGTGATCTGTGCTCGAGCAACTGGTATCATTTTGAAAAAAAAATAAAACCCTGGCTTTAGTTGCAGCCTTAACAAAAAAATATATTTAAAAAAAATATAATAAATAATATCAGTGACTTTAGAATTTGCATCCGCAATTTCAGTAGTACGCACGTTCGGTTAATCTGACTGTGAGTCGAGCGAATGTGAGTTAACTCCAGAGCTCATTACGTACTAAAAGAGAGTTTGTCAAAGGACGGGAAGGAAGTAGTTACGCCTTTGGATACGGAAAACCTTACAACGTATACGAGATCTCTCCTTTCCTGTTCATCTGAATGCAGCCTTATTTTCCACGCTAATAGGAAAGTGATACAAAACTATTTTGAAATGAGAGATTCCAATAGTAACAAAAATGAATTCCAAAATTATTTTTTGTTTCAATGCGGCTACTACTTTCCCTTATCCGCACCTAATTATTGTGCCTATGGCACTGTATTGTAATACCGATTGCAGTATATTTTTTATTTTATTTTATTTATTTATATTTATTTGTTTGGAAAACTAACTAAGAACAATAACATATAAGTTTACATCATGTTGATTGAAAAAAGCTCCAAATACAGGTTTTCGCAGAATGATATTAACAATTACAAAATCAGAAAATTAAATATATACAAATTTGACGTGATAACGTCTTATAAATCGATGTACGCCGGCTGCTCACACGAAAAAACATGATTCATTGGCATGTTCCGCCTGAGCCGAGTGTGCAAGCGAGAGCGCGGAACAAGCGATAGAGAGGCACGATCGGCCTAAGCGTTCGGTTTGTGACAGATCTATCACTCTTTCACTCCATCGGCCGATGCGTCCGAGTAGAAGGGAGACAGCAGCAGCACACAAGAAGAAAAAAATTTAAAAAAATTGATTTGTGGAAAAAATTGTAATTTTCAATTAACTCCTGCTTTGTATTATACAAAATAATGATAATTCAGTAATAATAGTTCAATTCAATTCATAAAAGTATGCTATTTTTTCATCAATGTTTTCTTATGACGTTATCATAAAATTATCGTCCGCAAACCGACTTTACAGACAGCCAAAAGTTTTTTTTTATACAAACAACTTTAATTAAATAATTTTTTTATGAAGGAAAGGGAAAGTTATGGGAACAGGGATTGGAAGTTAGTATTTAAGACCAAACGTAATCCTCGATTTTCTCCCTGGAATTTAATATTAGAGCAATTATATTTTCACATTATTTTAGATATCGATCAGATGCGTGTTGTATCGTCTCATTGTTTCAATTTTTTTTTTATCTCCTTTAACAAATAAAATATTTAAAAAATAAGACGATGCAAACACGCATCTGGTCGATATTTATAATGCATGAAAAATCATTCCTCTAATGATAATTCCAGGGAGAAAATCGAGGAAAACGTTTGTACGGAAAGCGGCCGCGAGTCACGTGCTGGAGAGAAAATAAGTCGCTGAATGTGTCTTTAAGGGGCTACTAGGTCCACCCTTTGTTAATTGTAAATGCAGTAAGCGCCCGAATGAGCGCTCGTAAAAACACGACTAAAATCCGATCGAACGTCGCGCCGTTTTTGTTTCATTATTATTTGCATCGCGTAGGTATACAAAAAATACACGATAATCTTTAAAATGTAGTAAGCGCCCGGATGAGCGCTCGTTAAAACACGGAATTTAATATAATCAAAAATCTACTAATGTTTTACAAATTTTTAATCAGATAATGCACTAGATATATACGTATTCTTTAATACATTTTTTTTAAAAATCTTATATGTACTGTTTTTGTGTTATGCATCAAATGTTATTAAAAAACAGGGGGTTTCTTTAAATAATTGTGATTCAACGAGATACTTAAATAAAAATTTTAGTCCGATAATTCACTAGAAAAAGAATTAATAATTACGTCATATTTTTTTCATTTTTATTTAATGAACCATGAAGTACAAGGGAATTTTGCCCTGACGTACATGAATGTATGGGGGACCCCGTAAAGGGCCTTAATGTATTTTTTTGTTTGTGTAATCTTGATCGTTTTATTAAATGCTTTTCTGCATGCATCCTTATTTAAATAAGTATTTCATACAGACCCCCATCAGGAATGCAACCCGCGTCCTTATGCATAGTAGCCCAACGCGCTAGTCACTGCACTTCAAGGAGGAAAAATGAAATAATAGCCAACTCAATAAAGTATGTTGAATATTATTTAAAAAAAAACGGCGAATAAAGCTTGCTTTAAATAACAGTGACAAATAACAAATTTCTTTACAACTGCTTTCAAGAATTTCTCCAATCAAGTGCAGCGTTGCAAAGTTGCACTTATAAAGTTCCAAAGTTCACCCCCAGACTTTGGCAATAATAATAACTCAAACATTCCCCCCGCTCCATAAACAGTGCCACTTTTCTCTTATTTCTTTTCAACCCCTAATTGCCCAAAGTTCAATATCCAATAAATCGACAAAATTTACGGTTATTCCTTTCAGCGTTCTCAATTCAACTTAAAACTTTATAATTTTGATTGAGTGATGTGTCTGCATTTTTATATTTTTTTACCCATTAGCTAACAAGCTATTTTCAATGATTTTGAAGAGGTTTTTTTTTTAATAAAAGAGAAACGTTTGAGTTCTTATGATATACTCAAATATTTCAATTTTGGAACTAACTAACTAACTAACCATCACGCCATTTCCCCGTATGGGTAGGCAGAGAGAAAAGAACGCCATTCCACTCTACCCTGACGCCCTTCCTTCGCTTCCTCTACATTCAAACATTTTCTCATGCACACCCGCCGATTATTCCGACTTTTTACATGTCCACTTTCAAGCATTTGTCGCAATTGATCATGCCATGTCTTTCTCGGCCTTCCTCGGCTTCTGCATCCAGGCACACTTGCATTATAACTACTTTTCACCGTTCTTTCATCACTTATTCGCTCCACATGATCAAATCATCCTAAAAGCGCTATCTTAATTTTGTCGATAATGCTTATCTCAGCCCTGCACTCTGCTCTAATTTTGACATTTGTACACATACACAATCTTACCACACATTAAGTTGATTATTAGCTATCTGGCTTTTGTGTAGAGCATCGTAAATAAAAAATATACAAAATCTCAAAAATATAGCCAAAAGATAAATCACGCGATGTCTTGTTGTTATAAATTATGTTGTTTGTGTTAAAAACGCACAATGGAGATTTTCAGGTTTTTTTACCCCTGATTACATAGAATAGTGGTCTAGAAATAATGACCAAAAAACGATTTAGATATTATTAATGTGAAATATTAAAAGATTTATTAAAGTTTTGTAAGCACGAACGTTGTTTTAGGCAGCAGACATAAGCGAAATTCGTTTGTTTATTTTCTTAAGTATTTTTCATTCATTATCCTTCATTTAACCCATAACTACTCCCTATATGTGTATATTGAACCTCTTATCATATCTGTACCTCTACGAGCAAAATTGACCTTTAATTTTTAAAAAAATATTTTTTATTTTTTTAATAGTAAACATTAAAAAAAAAAAACAAACATCAAGGGTTTTCACAAGTAGAGTAAACATGGGTAAAAAAAAAAAGTTCTCAGAAAATAAAATTACTTGACATAAATTATACATAAAAGTGAGTTCAACTAAAAAAAAATTTTAAAAAATTAACTTTTAATTACATATACATGGAGTAACAAAACTCGTAGTACAACTTGAAAACTGGTAAATCTACATCATATTTGGAGTCAAATGTGTAATATGACTTTTGAATCTGAGCTTGAATTTTCTTCTCATATAAGCTTTCATAAGTATGGCACATGGATCCGCCACGATGAGACTCTCTGGTAACTTCGTCCGAACGAGGATCGGAAAATGGAAGAGGACTTACCAGAGCTGGACTCAAGGGCGGGATATGAAGATGAAGGACCACCAGGAAGGGCGAAGTATCCTGGAATACCCTGGAACACCACGTCGAACTGGCGCGGCGGGACACAAACGAGGGGGCACAGCACACTTTACTCACTTTTGGTCGAGGGGTTTCGGGAATCGGAATCTTTGAAGCTTGGAGATGGATGACGAGTATCACGAGGGTATATAACGAGGGTGGATAGAATGAAGAAAGATCAGGATCACGAGAAGGACGGATGTTGCGAGGCGAGGTAGAGAGTAACGTTGCTGCGCTGAGCCAATATTCGAGACTGAATTTTGTTGGATAACAGGTGACAAAACGGAATGGATTGGGTGAAGGTAGGCGATACATTTTGGAGAGGAATTCGAACTACCTATACCAGAGAGTATCAATGATGGCCAAACCAGCACATTAAGTAAAATTGCACATTGAAATGCGTTTTTTTTTTTTTTACATCATGGATAGTATTAATTTGACTCAATGATATTATATTTGATAACGATTGCAATTTTTTTTACTTCGTACTCAATTTTCTTGAAAACCATGGGTCAAATAAAAAATTTAAAAAAACAAAATCGACTCCAAATATGACGTAGATTCACTGGTTTCCCGCTTGTACATCGAATATTGTTACACCCTGTATTACTTTCTACCTTGGTATCTACTGTCATCCGGCGAAGGCGTTTCGGCTGTCTAGGCCATATACTACGTATGCCTACCGAGAGCCTTAACCATGCTTGCCTATTTTACAAGGCATCAGGTTCTCGGCGTCCTGGACGTCTACTGTTGACAACTTGCCGGCAGTTTGCGCCAGAGCTGCGGGACGTGGACTTGACTTGGAAGGATGCACGGCAGCTGGTGGCTGATCGCTTGTCCTGGAGGCAGTTTGTGGAATCCATATGCACCACATAGGGAGCGGATATGGTATGATGATTATGACTGTCTACTCTTTGTTATTGTTATCTTAAAATCGCGGTTTAGCTTGTTGAAAAAATCGGTAGAGTTGGCTGGACTGAAAAAAGACTCAATAGTCTTTAAAGCAGTCTAGGGAAAGGGTGGGGCTTTCATTGTACTCTTTGTTATACTTATACTCTCTATTTTTGTTATATTTACAAATTGTATTAGCAATAATTTGGATTTTTCTGTTATGTTCATAATATCTTCGAAATAAATGAAAATGGTTAGTTTTTTTAAAGCTCGATTTAGTTAGTTAGCTGAGTTAAAAATTTTCTGTTTGCAAACATACGATAATAACTAACTATCTCACTTTTAAAATAAACATATTTAGCGTTTCTTTTGGCAGACTGTACAGTTTTCTGAACAAGAAAGTGTACAGTTTTCTGTCTCGTATAAAGTGCGCATTAGACTTTCAAGTTTCCGATTTCAGATCTTCATTTTTTTGCAGTAGAGTATGCACTTAAAATCGATAAATTTTTACTGTGGAAGCGTGCCTCAGATTTCAGTAAATGTTTGTCTACATTTCATATAATCTGACCTTCGAAAACTGTTAGAATCCGTTGGCAGTGGACCAATATCAGATATTGAAAATTCCCAACCAAATTGCATGTAACCTCAACCCGCGTACATACATTTAGTATGTAAATATGGAAAATGCATCTTATAACCTTGTAAGGCAGGAATATTCTGCTAAGTCTTTACTTAAACTTAATAAATAAAATAATTGTGAAATAATATTTGGAATAAAGCGATGATTAAAGGGTCTAAAAATATTAACTTTGAATATATTTTTGAACAAAATTAAAATCGGCAAATTAAAAGAAAGAAATAACCAATTAACTAACTATCCATCACGCCATTTCCCCCAAGGCGTAGGCGGAGAGGATAGAACACCTCACCACTCTGTCCTGGCAAACTTCCCTTGCTTCCTCCACATTCATACATCGCCCCTTTAGGACGAAAAACGACCCAATCAAAATGCCAATTTTTTGGAAATTCTCAGTAGAAATTAGTTAACACCATCGTATTTATCCATATCGACTTCCTCTTATTTTTTTAGGAAATTATGTACCTTTCTGTGTTCAAATAAAATATAAAAGAAATACTAAATTATGCATAATGTTATTTTTTCTGTCTTTTATGATGATATATCATTACAACCTTTTTTTGAATTAGGTCCTTTTTGTGCTAAAGGTGCGACATCTTCTTATGCACGTACGTCGATTATTGCGACTTTTTTCACTTGACCACTTTCAAGTATTTGTCATGTGTACTTAATCATGTATTTTTTGGCTTTCCTCGACTTCTACAACCAGACACACTCGCATCTCATAATTATGTGATTTTATGCGTAGCTCTTGCAATCTATTTTCGTTATTTGTCACCCCATTCATACAAAAATCTTACCACACATTCGCCTTAGAGATGGCATTCAGTCTATTTTCGTAAATTTTAACACCACGCTTCACTCCCGAACATAAGGGTTAGTACGCAGTGAACTCCGCTATATACCGCCAATTACGGGATGTATGGCGTCGATAAAGCACTTGTAAAATCACCCGTATAGGAATGATTCTGGAGCTTTCATTATAACATAAAGTGACTAGAGAAAAAGTCTATACGGTTTATGGATATACAAATACTGGTAATTTTATTAATACATTTTCGAATCAAAGTTTAGGTTAAATGTTGAATATCTAGTCCCAATAATATACAATCGGAACCATAAACGCTTAAACCTTTACCAATAAAAAAAAGAGCTGTCGCTCCCGGTGCTTGGATTGGTGTGAACGGTAGTACCTAAACGTACATAAATATGCCAGTTGTATCATCGTATTGTAATTTTAGGTAGTATAAAGGTAAAAATTAGTAAGTATTTCAAAATATAAGTTGAGTACAACATTGGGTAAAATAAGTACTTTATAATCAAATGGTTATATAAATAAGCTGTGTAAAAGTTATAATAACTCTGTATGGGGTAAAGATTTTATTCTTCGTGTAGAGGTGTTTGGTGATTTTAGAAATCTACTTGGAATTATGTTGGTTTCCTGCTATTTTATTATCTGCGACGTCCAAGGTGACGAGTGTGTTCTAGTTGACGTGGCTAATTTAACTGTATGTTTGTAAGATCACATGTGGTGTACCACAGGGCTCTGTTCTTGGACCCTATAATTTCTTAATCTACATAAAATGATTTAACTGGTTGGGCTATAAAATGTGCACTTCAATTTATATGCAGACGACACTATTATCTATTTCCATAATTACTTATTATGGAAAGACCTTGAAAATGAGCTGCATATCTGATACTTACAGTATCTTGCAAATTGGGTTACGAATTAACAAGTTGAGTCTTTATAACATTAAAAAGTCTAATTATATTGTATTTGTTAAAAAAAAATTCATACTCTTATATTTTTGCCCTTGGAGATAGTTACTCTTTTACAAAAAACTGATGTTTACAAAATATTTAGGAATTATATATTGACTCTTATGCTTATAATGGACGCACCAATTTGACCACATCAAATCCTAGATCACATCAGTCGCAGGTAATACTGTATATATTTCTAGAGAAACTCTTCCCACCCTCTCTTCTACGTGGCATTGTTATTATGCTATGATCCCTCTCACATTTTAGTTTTATTTATCAATGCATATGGGTTTTTCAACTAAAAAGCTTTAATATCTGAAATCCAGAAGTTTATCCAAAATAGCGGCAATTAGAAATATATAGTAGTAATTCCAATAGAAATGCACGATAAAAGATTCTACTGACAGGACCGACATTTTACCATTCAGCATGATCCAATACCTTTATTACGAAATTGGCTTAGATATACAGGTTCAATAAGATCATAAGGAATGATCTAGCCCACACTCACTACTAGGCATACCATTCTTACTTACACCGTGATGTTCACAGTTACAAACACTAGACAAAGACACAATCTACACCCCACCTGATACTCTGTACTAAAAACTTTGGTCTTAATAGTCTCTGCTGTACCTGGCTTGTAGGGAGTATAACAGGCTTTTCTTGAGGTATTCGAAGCTCTAGTAATGTGGCTAACAGCCTTAAAGCTCTATTACCCTCAGGCAGTGTGTGGAAGGTTGGTAAAATAATTAGTGTATTTGTATTTGGTATGTATTCTGATTGTAAATAATATTTTTTTGTGTTTGTATAACTGTGTGTTTCCTGGCATGAATATTATATTATTTAATTTTAATTATTTTATTGGCCCAAAATGAGGTTTATTGTAACCTCATGGGTAAATACATGTAAAATGTATTTTTGAAATTAAAAAAAAAAAAAAATAAAAAAAACTAAAATTAGAATCTGAAGTCCACAGTCCAATTTTACCGATAATTTTAATGAGTAATTCTCAAAGTTCATAAAAAGATATCCCCTACAAGGAAATCTTACTTTCTATCTCAATGTTTCGGGTGAAATGTAGCATTATATTTCTTAAGAAATCACCAAGTACCTGATCATTCCGCCGGACAGGCATCCTCACTCTATACCTCAATTCACTCCAAATTTGGACCATTATATCGAAAATACAAGAGAAATTCTCCAATGAAGTATGCCGTATACCTCGATACCTTTGAACAAGAATTCACGTGAAGGGGCGTTTCGAAACAATTTTTTTTCTCCAAATATACGCTTCCTAGGGTTAATTTCATTACACCACTTATTATTAAGAGACCCAGCACATGCAGAAAAAAAAAGTACATTTAATTGTCAATACATCAAATGTAAGTAAGTAACTAGGCAGAGAGAAAAGAACGCCATACTACTATGTCCTGACGATAGCTTCCTTTGCTTCCTCTTCAATTTAAATCTTCTCATGCACATACGCCGATTATTCCGACTTTTCACATGTCCACTTTCAAGTACTTGTCGTACTTGGTCATGCCATGACTTTCTCGGCCTCCGCGGCTCTCTACGTCCAGCACATTGCATTTAAACTTCTTTTTTAGCACGTTCTTTCATCACTCATTTGCTCCACATGACCAAACCATCGTAAAATGCCCTTTCTTAATTTTGTCGAAAATGCTTATCACAGCCTTGCACTCTGCTCTAATATCGACCATTGTACACCTATCATCCATAGTCTTACCACACTTAGATCGCATTTCAAAGCATTCAGTCTACTTTCTTCCTTCATTTTTCAACACCACGCTTCACTACCTTTTACGTCATCAGGGTTGGTACCAGAAGAGAACCTCTGCCAATTTTGCTTCTTTCGATAAGTTCTTATTTGCCACTGTCGATTTTATATTCAAATTAATTTGAATGTCATTTTTGTACAATTATGTGACAGCTGTATCGCATTATCAAAAGACTTTACCTTAAAATTGTGCTTGATTTTTTCAAAAAAATTTAACATTGATATTTACAAAAAAATTTACCAAAACTCGACGTACAAGCGGTGAAACGGTTAAGTGTGATTAATATACATCGTATTTGGAGACGATTGGTGAAATATGTCTTTTTAATTTGAACTTGATGAAAAAAATATTTTTACTTCACACAAAAGTTTTCGTAAGTAAGGCAGTTAAATAAAATTTGTACTGGAAAATTTGTTCTAATTTCTTGTTAAAACGCCATTTTTTAAATTTTGTTTTCTTTATGGACCGAATTAAATTGACTACTTTAATACACGTTATTTGATAACAATTTGCAAAAAAAAATATCGGAAAAAATAAAATGAACTCGTACTCAATTTTTCTCGAAATAACTAAGGGTCAATCAAAAAAAAAAAAAAATTTTTTCAACAAAATCGACTCCAAATATTATGTAGATTCACTGGTTTCCCCGCTGTACGTCGAGTTTTCTTACACACTGTATAATATACATTTAATGGTAATGAATGGTAGTGATACTGGTTTTGTTGGTGTTTGTGAACTAATACTATTATTAGATATTAATAATTTAACAACTCAATGTTACAAATAAATTTATATAAATTATCGTAATGTTACTCTGTAACCACGATACTTAATTAAAAAATAATTTAACTAACAAAAAGTTCCTAATATTATTTCTAGATTGAAATATAAAATAGTTTTATTTTAAAATCGAAAAAGTTATGAAATATTACAATACTGGATCTTAATGTTCAAGAAATCTTGAAATCGTTACCTTCCTTGGATGATATTTTTCTGGTTTCAAGGCAATTCTATTTCGGTAAAAACTCATAACGGTTTCAATAACGAGTGCCTACGTTAAAATTAATAGGAGTTCATGATATTTTTTAATTAATTGATACTAAAAACACAAAGAGGGATTTTAATGTATTTTAAAAGATGTTTCTTGTAATTTCTTATCAGCTAAAGTTTAAATTTACTAATATTCAAACGTTAATTCATATCCGTATTTGTATTTGTATTTATCATTGATTAATTTAATTTAAATCAATGGTATGTGTCCGCTCTGTAGCAGTTAGAGAAAAGTGGTAGGGTTAGCGCAATTGGCTACCGTGCATGGGGTCAAAATCAATGGTTCGATTCGATTCCCGTTATGGGTATCAACATTGTATATATTATTTTACAGAAGAATTTCATATTTATATTTTAGTACATTGGATGGTGATATACCTTGAACATCTACAAATTTCACAAAATAGTATAATATTTTATTACTTTACATACTATTTTACAATGGTGCATAGAGCACTGAATTGGTTCAAAAAATACAGTAAATCTTTCATGATTAATGCTTCAAGGCAGTATCAGATATGATTTTTTTGTAAAATGCTTTTTTTCTTCTTCTTTTGCCACGTTCGCTTTAATGTGAAGTATGTGGACATCACTAGATCCCTCCAGAAGACCCTGTCACCAGCCAACTCTCTCGCCTCCTCCCACGTCAGGCCCGCATCCATCAGCTCCGCCGAATACAACCGTAGGATAGTCATCGACGGTCTGCCAGGACGGCGGGATCCTGCAGAGGTAAAGAAGAGGCAGCTCGGGTTCAGGCTCTCCCGAGGCATCCGGAGTACATGCCCAAGCCAGGTCCATCGCCGCATCTTCACGACTCTAGTTATTACAGGTTGCTGCGTCCGTTCCCAAACTTGGTTATGAAGTCAAACCACCTAATGCCTAGAATCCCTCTCAGACATTTATTCTCAAAGCTCAATAAGCGAGCATTCTGTGATTTTGTGAGGTGCCAGGATTCGCATCCATATAGGAGTAAAATGCTTTTAGTAAAGGTAAAATTTGACAAAATATAATAACTTCATCGTTCAAAAATGCGTCAGATTTCCATCGGTTACCAATTTATAACGCAGTTTTTCGGCATTTTCAAATTACGTTATTACCCACTGAAAATATTAAAAATACAGCAAAGCATGGTGAAATATTGATATGTAAATTTGTGGTAAACTTTCATGGTAATTGGAAGATCGATCGCCAATGGGATTCATGATTGATGGAAGGCAAAAACACATTAATATTAATTTTTATATTAATAAAATGGGGAAGCACATTAAATCTGCGGTGCTCTAACGTATCTTTTGCATATGGAATATATTATTATATTATCTACTTTCTTTAAATACTAATAATACTTTTCTTTATCCTTTCCAAAATCAAATTAAAAACCAAAATTTAAAATCAAAAATCTAAATTCAAAATAAAAATTCAAAATCAAAACCAAAATCAAAATTCTAAATCAAAATTCAAAACAAAAATTCTAAATTCAAAAAAAGAATTCAAAATCAAAACCAAAATCAAAATTCTAAATCAAAATTCTAAATCAAAATTCAAAATTCAAAATCAAAATTCAAGATCAAAATCAAAATTAAAATCAAAATATAAAATATATTTAAATTAGTAAATTTTCACGGCCTTCTTTTCACGGGCTTTTTGTTCCAACACAAAGCAATACAAAGCTTGTGGGCTTTGCACGGCATAATAACCCAGAAAAACATAATTTGTATAAAATATATTATTTATAATAAAATAAAAGATCATTACTTCGAACAAAACCATTACAAGACCACAAAAACCACCTAAACATTCGTAAAATTAGAATAAAGTCAATTATAATATTAACTTTTACATTACTGAAGTAGTAAAAGCGACCTTTTTAAGGTTGGGTTAATTTTAATAGTGGTTTTAAACTAAACTAAAAATACCGACTCGTCCAAAGCAATTATTTTTATTGCCACAGTGCTAGAGCGCGTCTGTTTTATGGAGAATGCCATAGTTATTGTCCGGGATATAGTTGTTGGCCAGGTACCAGTTTTTGACCCATAGACCCATGGTAGGAATCATCAATATATCTACACATAGAAACAAATCTATACTAGGTCGATACAAACCGAGGATATAATGTAACACCACTGTGTCAATATTCATACTTTCGACATATTTTTATGCACGCCTATTATTCCTTCTTTTCGGATGACTACTTCAAAGTTCTCATTTAAGTAGAATTTTTGATCCTTCCATGTCATTTTATCGTAAACCACAAATTTAAAATCTAACGGACTACAAAAAATAAAGAGTAAACAATGATATAATATTATTATTTGGATAATTTATTAAGCGCCATTTTTGTGCAGTTCATAATGGAGTTCTGGTACCAGCCCTTATGTATGGTGGTGAAGCGAGGTGTTGGAAAAAGAAGGACGAAAGTAGATTGAATGCGATCTCTCAGGCGAATGTGTGGTAAAACTATAATCCACTAATGTCGAAATTAGAGCAGAGTGCAAGGCTGAGATAAGCATTATCGACAAAATTAAGAAAGTTCTTTTACGATGGTTCGGTCATGTAGAGAGAATGGATGATGAAAGAACGGCTAAAAAAATATACAATGCGACTGTGCCTGGATGTAGAAGTCAAGGAAGGCCGAGAAAGACATGGCACGATCAAGAAAAAAAAGTTCTTGAAAAGTGGCATGTAAGAAGTCGAATAAATCGACATGCGTGCATGAGAAGATGTATAAATGTGGAGGAAGCAAGAGAAGTATGCCAGACAGAGTGGTGTGGCGTTCTGTCCTCTCTTCCCCTTCAGGGAAATGGCGTGATGGTTAGTTAGTTAGTTACTTTATCACCTCAAGGGCGCTGTATCGAAATTCTTAATTAATTCCATTCCCAATTTAAGAATAAAGGATCTGAGACAACGATTAATTAAGAAACGATAATTAATTTATACGTAGGCGAAGTACTGAGCTCCAATTCGTCTTGCAGCTACAAAGCGCATGCATTTTATTTCGACTATCTGCTTTCTTTTTAAAAAGTATTGGAAAGTAAATTGGCACTGATATGTGGCGATAAATAATGCGAACATTAGCGAGATTGGGTGGAAGTGGAAGTGACTTGGATTATGTAAGATAATCTTAAAAAAAAAAAAATTTATTTACTTAACGATAATAAGATCACGTCTAATAACCTCAGTTTAATAAAACTAAACTTTGATGGATGTTTCCATACTAATTTTCTAAAAATATCCGCTTCATCCCTATAAAAAAACCAAACTAAACAAAAAAATCAAACCCTTAAAACCAAATTGGGTAGAAAAAAATTAAAATTAGAAAATTTAAAAATTGTAAACCAACTAGGGTAAAAAATGTCCAATGAGCTTATAAATCATTTTTTTTGTAAATGTAGAAATATAAAACGAAGAGTTACAAAAGCATCCGTGCAATCCGTTCGTAAATCGGATAATTAATAAGCGAGATACAATTATTTATACTTTTTATTCCACATACGATCAGTGACGTCACCGATCGCGTTTCATACTTTAAATGATTGTATCTTATTAATTATCCGAATTATCCAATTTCCGGCTTTCGGAAAGCTAAATTCCACATTCCGAAGCTCTATTCCCAACTCACTCAAGACTCGAGTGTTCAACCAATGCATTCTACCCGTCCTTACTTATGGCGCGGAACTAATGACTCTGACCAAGCAATCCTCCCATAAGTTGCAAGTTGCACAGAGGAGCATGGAGAGGGTTATGCTTGGAATAACATTAATAGACCGAAAAAGGAACGATTGGATCCGACGCCAGACAAAGGTCTGCGACGATTGCTTGGTGTCGTGGGAATGGGCCGGTCACATAGCCAGAACGATGGACGACAAATGGACGAAACGCGTTCTGGTGTGGAGAGCGAGAAATCAGAGGCCTCAAGGACGTCCACCGATGAGATGGGTGGACGACATCAGGAACTGGGCTAGAAGACAGTGGATGGGGGCAGCGCTGGATCGGAAGGGGGAAAATTTTCTTATTCTTTATAATAAATAATTTATTATCGACAAAGATAGCTAAATTCACCTACATTACCCATATAATATATTAAAATAAAGTAAAAGAATGCTTATAACATAACGTAAGTATAACACATATAACATAACGTAAATGTAACTGTTAGATCTGTGCATTGAAAGAGTTAAACTTTAAATCTGAAAGTTTTGTTACAGTCTCAATATCGGGTTATTACAAAAGTGTTGGAGAAAAACACTTTCCTATTCGACTTATTGAATTATTTTGATCAAGTGGAGAAACGCTTTGTATTTGGGTCAAACTCTTACGGAATACCGTACACTAATACTCACCTGAAACTTCAGATATGAAAACTTAGCAGCTTAGATTTGAAGCTTTTTCCTTGTTATTTTTGTTAATCTTTAGTATAGTTTGTTAATATCGCACAGCAGAGATCGCTACCAAAACGGAAATAAAATTAAAAAAATAAAGAAGTGTAGTGATCTCTAACTAACTAACTAATTAACTAACCATCGTGACGCCATTTAGTTAGTTAGTTAGTAACTTTATTTGTTTAATTTTAGTTCCGTATTTTTGTAAAAGCTTAGGTACTTTCATATCGTGGGGTAATTAGTAGATAGCAGAACCGGGTTCTATTCTGGTCTAGTGGTCTCTGGATTGGAATCTCTGGGTTCGAGAACTTGTTACCTGCTTTCTGGAACAGTTATTTCTGACAATAGTCTAATATGAGAGCAGCCCCTGCATTGACGCGGGTAATTTGTAGCATCAGTAGCTCAATCACAGATGATTGTCGACGTGCTTAAAAACGTGCTAAGCATTTGACCGATTACAATGAACATACGTTCATATCACGGTCGCGTTGCCAAGCACCATAGATGAAAGGCTTTGACCAACTTTTCGTTTTATTGCTTTCTCAAATTGATTTAAAGCAAATAAATGGCATGATTAATTATTATTCTGAATAAACAATTAAAACTCTCTATAAAACTAAATTATTTTACTTTACTTACAGTTTTGGCGTATTTTCCATATTTAAAGTGGTAATTTATAATCTCGGTCGATAACTTTTAACGGATGTTTCATTGTGATCGCGAAAACGTTAAACATCCGTGGTGAGAAATCGTTATCACGTCGCTTACTTACTTAGTGCTAACACGTCGATAGTCATCTGTGATTGAGCTGCAGATGAGTGAATATGGTTGTACCATGGAGGTTGTGTAATAAAACCACGTAATCTTACAAAATTTGCTCAAAAATTAATTTATACCTCGAATCTAAATCCCTGAAGCAAAAAATGGCGGTTTTAATAACAGCAGGAAAAAAAATAGTAATGCTTATAGCATACTTATTTTTTAAATTATTTTGATAACAATAACAATAATTATTCTTCTTCTTTCACCACGTTTGCTCCTATGTGGAGCGAAGTATCCTTCAGGTATTGGAGGTTGCTGCGTCCGTTCCCGAATTTTAACGTTGGTTATGAAGTTAAACCTAATGCCTGGTTTCCTTCTCAGATACTTGTTCTCAAAACTCAACAAACGAGCATTCTGAGCTTTTGTGAGGTGCCAAAATTCTCATCCATAAAGGAGCACAGGAGGAGTTTAAAAGTCGGCATTTTGTTTTGACGGAGTATAAATGTCACTTCTATTAAATTCTTGTTCGAAGCAAATTGTGTTTTTGTTGAATTATTTTGTATGTTGTTAATAAAATCTCCAATATATTTTATTTCGTATTTTCGTGTTTCCTCTTTTGTGCTTTAAAGCTTTCGCACACATTAATACATTAAACCACCTTTTAATTTTCAGTTTGAAATGTTTCAAATAACCTGAAAAGCGATTACTCCTTGGGGAACATATTTACAGTTGGAATTCCTGAAACATTAGGCATCTACTGAAAGTCTTATATGTATTTATTTATTTATTTATGTTTTGATGTTATGCACACAGAGCTATGTAGGTTTGGTGTCACCTAGTTGGTGGCCAATTAAGTATTACAGATTTATGTGGATGCACAGAAAGAGAGAGAGTAAAACAGGTACTTACGTTTTTTACAATGGTTTATTCACAAAAACTAACTACTGATGCTAACACTTAAATGAATGAAAAAGAATGTTGAAGAATGGCTAATAAAACAATGATTTTAAATTCTCGAAAGTTGGCGGGAATAATGTGCCTTAGAGACGCGTGCGATCACGAGGCGAGCCTAAAGGATTCTCGTCGTAAGTTCGTACGCCTTCGTACGTGTTCGTCTTCCCTCGTCGCGTCATTGTCGGCGGTCGTCGGCGGCCGTCGGCGCGTGACGTCATTATTGCCCGCCACATAGGTATAATAAATATTTCAAGGCAATATGCACCAATTAAGAGCAAAACACAAGGTACAAAATAAATTTCTGAGGACAGCAAGAGAGAGGAAACAAGTATTTGAAATGTTTGTTTTGTGTATATAATGTTGTATTGTGGTACGTGTGTGGAGTGTGGTGCAAGTGTTCTTAATATTTAAGCCCAGGAGACAAGAACAAGTTTGTTATCATCATAATAAATTAGCGTTACTCAGCTTCCGATTATAGCAGAGTCGAGTCGTCGAGTTTGTGGGGATCCACATGCTCCACATAGGGAGCGAATATGGTATGATGATGATGATGACGAGTCGTTAAACGGGTCCAAGTCGTGAAACCTTCCATATTTTGAAAAATAATTAATCGCACTTAACAATGACGAATCAGTCGGAAGCCTTCAAATTATTGTTGATAGGCTTAATTGGCACTCCACGTGCATGAGTTTAAAAATCAACATTGGTAAAACCCATGTCATGTGTAACAGCTCGTGTCAAGATGCCCAGATCCCCCTGGCTTTGTCGGGACAAGTCATCGAAAGGGTCGAGAGCTTCAAATACCTGGGAGCGTACATGACAGAAAACGGCAGGCAGAGTTCAGAAAGAACTGGGAGTGCGGCTTGGAGTAGCGGGCGCCGCGTTCAACAGTATGAAAGCTGTCTGGAGATCGGATATTTACTCGGTTAAAACAAAATGCCGCCTTTATAACTCCTGAATCACACCTGTTCTTCTCTATGGCTGCGAATCGTGGCACCTAACTAGGGCCCAAGACAGCAGACTTCTGAGTTTTGAGAATAGGTGTCTTAGAAGAATTTTAGGTGTGCGGTGGTTTGACTTTGTAAGTAACACAGAGGGGAGGCAACGGACACAGCAACCCTTGGTATCTACTGTCATCCGGCGAAGGCGTTTCGGCTGGCTAGGCCATGTACTACGTATGCCTCCCGAGAGCCTTAACCATGCTTGCCTATTTTACAAAGCATCAGGTTCTCGGCGTCCTGGTCGTCCATTGTTGACAATTCGTCGGCAGTTTGCGTCGGAGCTGCGGGACGTGGGCTTGGCCTGGAGGCAGTTTGTGGATTCCATATGCTCCGCATAGGGAGCGGATATGGTATAATGAAATAATTAAATAACAATGAGAAATTTTGAGCGGCCCTGGTGTAGCACTTGGCGATACTTAACAGTGAGGTGTGTCGAGTGCGACGAAATGTTAAATTTTATTTCTGACAAAAACTCCGGACAATCGATTTGTCCAATAAGCAACTTATGAAGAAGGTAAATTCAAAATTGCTGATGCCATGGAATTTTTTTTGGAGATACGAGTACTTGAGAAATTGGGTTTTGAATTTTGTCTAACAAATTTATGTAAATTATTTGTACATAACTAATTAAAGTTAAATAAAAATACTTGACAGACTTCCACTTTTATTTATTGTAAATCAGACTTGCTCAGAGACATGCACATTTTATTGCCCCAGTTTAATTAATTCTTTTTTAACTGACAATAAAATGGCATTGTCAAATTTTCCCAAATTTTTCATCTTTTAAAAAATTATCACAAAGTTGGATACATAGTGTAAAGGTAGAATCATTCTTACTATAAAGACCATAACTATAACATAATCTACGTCATTTTTTATTTTTTTATATTTATAATTATTTCCCCTCTTCTTCTTCCCGGTATAAAGATGCCAATATTTTGTATTCTTTTTTTTTTAACCATCTTGTTTACATTATCTGTTATTTTTCCATTTTTACATGACTTTATTTTTCTCTTTTGCCACGTGCACACTGTTTGACTTTCACAGTATACCCACAAACAGGCTTTGCCTTGGTGGGATTTTTGTTTATATTTTTTTTCAATGTATATGTGTTTTCAATGTATATCTATGTTAACAAAAAAAAATATTTTGAAAATAAATAAAATATAAATAAATAAATAAAAAAATACCAGTTAGCGACCAGTTAGTCTTCAGTCTGAAGATGCCCGTTACAGGGTGAAAGCGCTAACTGGTCAAATAAATAAAAGTGGAAGTTTACCAAGTATTTTTATTTAACTTTCAATAGTTATATACAAATATTTTAACCATGGAATTCCACCAAATAATGTCAATAAAAAATATAAATCAAATTTATGTTAATTTTGTATTGGGGATTCCAAATAAAAGAAGCATATTACAGGGGCTTTCTGACTAAAGAGGTATACAATATTATAGCAGTACTGGGTTGTTTGAAAGGTTTACATTAGAAATATTAATATGAAAATCACATGTATGTAAATAAATATTTCATTGATTGATATGGCATTTATTTTGTAGAACTCCAATATCTTGTGTTAAAATCAAAAAAACCATTTTTTTGAAGTGATTTTATTATCAAGTTAGTGACAATTGTTTCGCCTTGTAAGGGCATTATCAAACTGTTGTTTGATATTGAGGGCATTATCAAACTGTTGTTTGATATTGCATTATCAAACTGTTGTTTGATATTGAGGGCATTATCAAACTGTTGTTTGATATTGAGGGCATTATCAAACAGTTTGATAATGCCCTTACAAGAAACAATTGTCACTTTGATATAAAAATCACGAAAAAAAAATCATTTTTTCCAACATAAGATAAATATTTCATGTTGACCCCCTACGGGAATCGAAACCGTGACCTCATTCACGGTAGCCAAATGCGCTACCACTGTGCTACGAGGCGGACTCCTGAAAAGTTAGTTATCCTGAAAAATTAAAACGATTCAAAATTCCAACACTTTTAGTTTTTTTTATCTTTTGACTGTCGATATTTTACATTTTTTCAAAGGTACGTCAAAAAACCATCAATTGGTGGACCGTTTTCTCAAAGATACATTTTAAAAAAATCTTTAATTCAATTTAATCACGTTTATTTCTAAAAAAGATAATGTAGGTACTCATGTAGATGTAAAAATGTTTATATATTTAAAGCTAAAATTCCTGTTCGTTAAAATGATCGAGTGGTTTCGGAAGAACTTGAGACCTTTGATGGGTCTCGTGGTATTATTTAAATTTGATTTTTGAATTCAGTCTTCCGTATGATGACACTTGATAATTTTTTTACGATACAAAGAAAAAAGAAAAGGAATTGGTTTGGCGAGGCAATAGGCTTTTGACGTGTTTTATTTGAATTCATAAAATGAAAGAAAAATTGCAAACCATTGATGATAGGTACCCTTTTGTCAATTTAATAGTTTTGATAAGCTTAGAGATACTTGTATGACTAAATTTTGAACGCCTACTGTCAGAATTTCTATGATGGCAACACTGCCCCCCGACCACTGTTAGAATTTTCTCTCTGCTTTTTCTATCTATCTTCTCTGTCAGACCACAATTAGCGAAAGCTGATCATTAAACCAATTATAACATAAAAGACAAGATTTTTGCTGCCACCCCAACCAAGGAACCTCACACCTACTGTTGAGAAAATCTGTGGTTTGCTGTCTACTCTAATGCACACTTTATACGGGACAGAAAACTGTACAGTTCCTTGTTCAGAAAACTGTGCAGTCTGTCAATAGACACGCTTAAAATATGTATTTCTAAGCGCAATCGTAAGAAATTATCGCTAGTTTGCACACAGGAAATTGTATAAAATAAAGATAATAATGTTAATATGTTATTTGTTTTAACATTTTTTAAAGGCATACAACATACCAATATCTACTTAAATCTTCACATAAAAAAGCATTAACTATCAGATCAACCAAACATCGCGTCGGCCATTCAAAATTCCATACAGTTTTCGTTTTATACGGGATAGTTTGATAACTGCACAAGAAACTGTACAGTTTTCTGACCCGTATAAAGTGGGCTTGACATTGAAGATATAAAATTTTCCTGCAAAAAAATTCCCAAAAAAAATACCACATATTATGATATAATTATTATTTTTTATTTTGGGTACGTTGTACGTACCTTTTGTATTTATTTTCATATCTCCAATGTTCAAATAGAAGACTTCTGAGTTTTGAGAATAGGTGTCTCAGAAGAATATAAGGAGTGCGCCGGTTTGAATCTGTTGGGAATACAGAGGTGAGGCGACGGACGCAGCACCCATTGGTATTAACTGTCATCCGGCGAAGACGTTTCGGCTGACTGGGCCTTATACTACGCATGCCTCCTGAGAGTGCCTTGACCATGCCTGCCTATCAGGTTTCCGGCGTCCTGGACGTGACTTTTGACAATCCGTCGGCAGTTTGCGCCAGAGCTGCGGGACGTGGACCTGACTTAAGAGGACGTTTGTGGAATCCACGTGCTCATTATATATGATGATTATTATTTATTTTACCTATACAGTACTTTCCCTTATCCGCACCCCAATGGTTCATAGGGCATTGCATCGGATCACCAAGTACAGTGTATATTGTTTTTTGTTTTTACATCAACATAAGATGATCAGTCATGCGCTTCAGTAGGTACTAGTCCAAGGTATCACACATGAATTATTAATTTGAAAATCACAAAGACAGACCCCTACAAGTAGTCAGCCTCCAAAGTATGAAAAGTTAAGGAAATGTTAATCGCGCAGGGAATTACCACAAAGAAAAATCGAATATTAAAAATAAGATTAACTATGTTTATACAAAAACAACGCAAGTTTTATTTTATTTACATTAGGATTCGTGGTTATTCTGAGTCAATAAATTTTTGAAGAATGAAGGATTTTAAATATTATGTATATCATATTTATTATGATCCGTCAATCGAAGGAATTTATATGTATATAATATATTAAAATATGTAAATTGAAGGAGTTTATACATGGAGTAACAAAACTCGTAGTACAACCCGAAAACTGGTGAATCTACATCATATTTGGAGTTGAATTTGAAGTATGACTTTTTAATATGAGCTTGAAATTTTTTTTTTCTAGTAAAAGCTTTCATTAGTACCGTAGATTAAAATTGCACAAATTCTTATTAAAAAGCAGTTTTTTCATTTTGTTTTCTTCGTGGATAGTATTAATTTGACTAAATAAATTATATTCGATAAGAATTTGCAAAAAAATTACTAAAAAAAAAATATTTTGTGCTCAATTTTCTCGAAAACTACGGGTCAAATAAAAAAAAAAAATTCTACAAAATCGACTCCAAATATGACGTAGATTCACTGGTTTCCCGCTTATACATCGAGTTTTGTTACACCATGTATATGTATAATATAAATCGTATAAAATAATATATTATGTTTATATTTATCAACCGATTAACCGGTAAAGGGCGCGTCATAAATTTATCGCGTTTAGGAAATAATTTTTTTATTGCGCAGCTGTAGTATATTAAATTTACTTAGGAAGAATGATATTGGTTAATTCAGCGCACGTCTAAATTAGCTCCGTGTATTGAGATAACGGCTTTATTTCCATTTTCAAACAAAAAATACGCGTTCTTTTGTTTCCTCGTTTTTCCACCAATTGTGTTCTGCGCTGCGGTAAGAATCGTTCTTTGTTCCGGTCCGCGCGCTTCCGGTAGCGGTAGATTTTCCGATTGTTTTTCTATTCCATTTCCGGTTTTCATTTGCTTAGGATATTCCCAGTTGCAACTCTTCTGGTAATTAAATAAGCAATTTTTTGCTGGTAACAGTTTATTAACTAACATTTAATCCTTTATCCTGATGTTGTTTCTTTTCAAATTTAATTTTGTTCGAATCACAATTTTCAATGCATGGTAAGACTACGTATGTACAAATATCGAAATTAAAACAGAATGCAAGGCTGAGATAAGCATTATCGACAAAATTAAGAATGGCCTTTTACGATGGTTCGGTCATGTGGAGCGAATGAATAATGAAAGAATGGTTAAAATGATTTATAATGCGAGTGTAACTGGATTTTGAAGTCGAAAGAACCGTGAAAAACTTGGCATGATCAAGTAAAAAAATTACTTGAAAGTGCTTACTTTCAACATGCTTATGTGAAAAGTCGGAATAATCAGCGCGGCGACGTGCAAAAGAAGTTGTATGAGTGTGGCGGAAGCACTGGAAACTTGAACGTGTGTCAGGACAGAGTGGTATGGCATTCTATACAAACACGCATCTGGTCGATATATAAAATATGTGAAAAAATCGTTGCTCTAATGTCAATTCCAAGGCGAAAATCGAGGAATACGTTTGTATGGGAAAGAGGCCGCGAGTCACTTGGTAGATTATGCTCTCAAAACACACATTTACGAACTTTACTAGGAACAGAAGATCCTTATTAAAAAAATACAATACAAAACATCCCTAGAGTAATAAAAAGTGGATATGTTGAACGAAGGGATAAATTACCATTTTATTTAAATTAAAAAGATAGAATTTACTGAAAAGTAGGTAGTGTATAATTTACTCGTACGTAAGGGAAATATTTTGCCTGTAAATATGTGAAAACCGTCTTTTCAAATGATGTAGGAAGAAAATAAATGAGCCTACACTTTTAATAAACTACTTTTTTACATGTTATTAAGCGAGAACTGAGAAAGTCTCTCTGGAAAATAAGAAAAACTACGAAAAATTTGGGGGAAATTTTCACTTGAAGAAAAATGGAGTGTAACTTATGTAAGTAAAAATAAAACAGTTATATTTGTATGCAAGTCCACCTCGTATTTTACAGGTTTTAATTTGTATTTTGTTTACTTGAAGTAGTTTTTAAATTTATTTATTTATTTACACATACCTACAATATAGGCTACAATAAAGGGAACTCATCACCAAAAAATCTACTTGTAGATATGTAGGTGTTGCTATGAGATGGATATAAGCATTTATCTATGGATAAAAGTTCGATAAACGCGATAAACCTCCAATAACTGGAGTCGTGGCGGTGGACCTGGCTTGGGCATGTACTCCGGATGCCTCAGGAGAGCCTGAACCCGAGCTGCCTCTTCTTTACGCCTGCAGGATCCCGCCGTCCTGGCAGACCGTCGATGACCATGGAGCTGATGGATGCGGGCCTGACGTGGGAGGAGGCGAGAGAACTGGCTGGCAATAGGATCTAGTGATGTCTACATGCTCCACATAGGAGCGAACGTGGTGAAAGAAGAAGAAGAAGATACGCTTCGATAAGTACCTCGTAACGACTTGTATCAAGATATTGGTGGTTTCTGCCCAGCACTGCGATCACCAACGTATTTAAATGTAGATATATATCGCAGTTGTTATGCGTATTTGACAGTAATCGTAAAATCATCAGAGAGATTTGAGTAATTTACGACATATGGGTACATCTACATCTAGATTACTTTGGTGATCCCAACCCTGGTTTCATTAATTGCTTGGACGATTTAATACCCCATAAATGTTTTCGAATAAACCCTTCTAATCTATAAAGGTATTTATAATAACATTATTGTAAGAAGTAATCTTACGTTTTCTGACGTTTCTTAGCCAGGACTCAATCCTGAAAGACATAAGTCTAAGTCATTTAACTTTATTGTCGCTTAAAATTTAATAGCAAAATAACTAGTCGCAATTTCCTTTTGGGAGATTTGAAATGTGGAAATAGATAGCTTAGCTACAACTCATTTAAAAATAAGCTGTAGCTAAGCTAAGCAGTAAATATTGTTATGCAAAAAGCTATTAAAAAGTACCAAAATAGTCGCAGACTTTGAGTCTTTGATTAGAAACCCGCCCCGCCACGACTTGATTCCTATTTGCATGTACGAGCCGCTTAAGCTTAAATATTATGATGAACTGTGTCAAAAGATGCACAGATTATTAATTTTTATCTACTACTACTACTACTTTCCCTTATCCACACCCAATGGTACATAGGACACTGCATTGGCACACCAAGTGCAGTGTATCTTGATCATTTTATTACATGAAGGTAGGATGATCAGTCTTACGCTTCAGTACCAGTCCAAGGTATCACACATGAAACATTAATAGTAAAATCACATGTAAATAAATATTTCATGTTGACTCCTTACCAATCTACTACTTAATCTATGCTCAAAATTCGCAAAAAATAAAACTAGCTGTACTTTTTTTCCCTAGATTTTTAGATCGTTTAATGCTACTACTACTTTTCTTAATTTGCACCTGATGGTGCATAGTGTACTGCACTGGTACATCAAGTGCATTAAGTCTTGATCATTTTAATCTTGAAGGCGGGATGATAAGTCTAACGCTTCCGCTCCAGTTAAGGTAGCAAAAAAAAATCATTAAATGTGAAAATATTTCATATTAATCCTGTCGGGAATCGAACCCGTGACATCATGCTGGGTAGCCCAAAGCGCTAACCATCACACCACGAGTAAGTCATTAAATATTGTATAACCAATTGAACAATTTTATTCAATTATTAAAGGCAATACATAAATAAATTTCATTACCGCTTTCAAGAACTTATACAAACTTGATAAAGGTGTTTTTTTTTTCAAATTATTTTCAAGAACTCATTTTTAAAAATTTGCTTAAATTTTTTAGTGCGCACATTATACAGGTTGTAACAAAACTCGATGTACAAGCGGAAAACTAGTGAATCTACATCATATTTAGAGTCGATTTTCGAAAAAAAAAAAATATTTTACCCATAGTTTTCGAGAAAAATTTGAGCACGAAGTTGATTTTTTTTTCGATTTTTTTTGGAAACTGTTATAAAATATCATGTTTTAAGTCAAATTAATACTATTCATTTAGAAAACAAATTTGAAAACGCGTTTTAATAAGGATTTGAGCAATTTTGTGCCCTATGCACCATTAGGGCGGACAAGTGAGAGAAGTATAATTCACGAAATTCACAGAACACTCATCATAAGGAATGGGTTAGTATTACGAACGATATCTATAAAGCCCTCACGTTTTGCGAATTGTTCTGTATTTTGCTTATACGGCACGGTAAGTATAAAAAGAGTCTTATCTAACTAACTAACTAACTAACCATCACGCCATTTTACCGAAAGGGGTAGGCAAGAGAGGATAGAACGCCACACCACTTGTCTCTGGCATACTTCTCTTGCTTCCTCCAATTCATACATCTTCTCATGCAACGCACGTCGATTATTCCGACTTCTTAAAGATGCCCACTTTCAAGCACTTGTTTTTACTTGATCATGCCATGTCTTTCTCGGCCTTGACTTCTACATCTACACTTCTACATCCAGGCACAGTCGCATCATATATTTTTTTAGCCGTTCTTTCATCATCCATTCGCTCTTATCTAAGTACAATCAAATATATTTTTCAAGTGTAGAACAAATAAAAAAGGCACTTTAGAAAAAAGTGCTGTTTCAATGTATTATCTCAACCCGAGTGGATACTTTCACGCCCCATAAAAAGGGCTAACTGATCAATACTGCCACGTTATTCAGAGGAATCAACGATTTGTCGACCGGATGAATTTTTATTTTCTTTTTTCTTTTTCCGTCTATAATCATATCCATTGTCAAAAGAACAAAAGAGGATGTTTGTATTTTCATTGCCTTTTTTACTATTTTTATGGTATTTATGTGCTGAATCAAACGAAGAAAACATTGAATAAAAAAAAACAACAAAAAAACTGTCTGAAAATGCAAGGAATTGTAGTACCGTTAAACGGGATGTATAAAAAAACAACAAAATTGCATTAGTTATCTATCTATATTTATTTTATTTGTTTTAACCACCTCGGAGGGCCAGGAGGCTCAAGTACAGAATCACCCAGGCTTGAGAAAAATCGCTTCTTTCGAACACGGAAAAAAAATTAGGGCTTCCAATGGATAATTTTTTTTTATTGAATTATACAGTTTTGAAAAAATCTTTATGTACGGAAGCGAAGTATGGAGTTGGAAAAGAAGGACGAAAGTAGATTGAATGCAGTTGAAATGCAATCTCTCAGGCGAATGTTAGCTAGTTAATATCGAATTATGATTAAATAAAAACGATGTTATGTGTTACTATTAATTGGTTCATTCTATAAAAATAGAATTTGCCTACACTACCTGGTTTCGGGAGTAACGTTCTCCCATCGACTGGTGAAAAGACACTAAATTAGAAGACAGATGTTGTACAGAAAATACAGAAAAATTTAAATTGCAATACTTAAGAATCTAGACACAAGGGTAACATAAATATTGATACATAGAAGTACTAGAAAAAAATAGAAAAAACGCATCTTGGGACAGTGGTGATGGTAAAATACTAAGAAGGTTTACAAAAAAAAATTGATAATTAATTGCTTGCTAAGTGGTGGCAGTTGATGTACTGGGGTCTTGAGGGGTGGTAAGGGTAGGGGGGTCTTGAGAGGGGTAGGGGTCTAGGGAAGTAATTTGAAAATTGCGTTTTAATGGGAACATAGAAGTGGCGATGATATATGAAATGTTTGATTATTAATTAAATTATTATTAGAATTCAAATTTTTGTGTATTTCAATGACTTCAAGGTAATTCATATTTGCTCATTTATGGTTTACTTGATGTAGAAGTTTGAGTTTGTGATTATTAAAAGAGCAGTTATTTTCCATAATATGGTTGAATATCACTTAAATTTCTAATTAACCTTTTTTACGTGTCTTCTCCTCAACCACCTTTTTCAATATGATGCATTCGACGCAATACATCCTGTATTTTTAAACATGGTAGGTCAAAAAAGGCATGAATACATTTCCAGTGTAGTATAAAAATGCCAAAAGTGTTTGAAGCATTCTCATTTTAACAAAGGTTATCTTTATTAAGTTGTTTTTCACAAAGCCTGTCAACTTTTGTGTGAAGGAATTGATAAATTTAAAAAAAGGTCAGACCTTCATATACTACAAACCTTTACAAAAGCCGACAGGCATGTAAACTCATATAAGTACAAACCAGGGCTGCGAACTTATTTTTAATTTATTGTAAAGGTTTAAACCATTTTTTTGTTACTTGATGGAATTAAATAATTTTTAAAAACGTTAACAAGTTTAAATAAAATACTTGGTTTTTTTATTATAAAAAAAATTGTTTTGTGCAACTGGGCCAAGCCAGTGGACCTGACTATAGCAAATTGATTTTTTATTTTAATATCAACTGTACAAGTATCTTTTACAAAGTTTTTTTTAAGGACATAGGTAAAATTAAACGATAAAGTTTAAAACATATGTATAATTCAAAGCAAATACGTTATTTGCAATAAATTTTAAAAAAGCAATCTTATTGGTATATCAATTTGTAAATATATGGAGTAACAAAATTCGTAGTACAACCCGAATCTACATCATATTTTGAGTCGAATGTGTAATATGACTTTTTAATCTGAGCTTAAAAAAACTTTTTTTTTCTTCTCATAAAAGCTTCGTACCTCTGATTAAGTAAACTTTCACAAATTCTTATTAAAATGCGGTTTTCCATTTCATTTTATTTGTGGTTACTATTAATTTGTCTAAATAAGTTATATTTGATAACAATTAACATGGTAAAAAATGATAACTAATAACAATTACTAACAATTTACATATTTGGTCATGTGGAACGAATGAGTGATGAAAGAACGTCTAAAAGAAGTTTAAATGCAAGTGTGCCTGGATGTAGAAGCCGAGAAAGGCCGAAAAAGACATGGCATGACCAAGTACGACAAGTACTTGAAAGTGGGCATGTGAAAGGTCGGAATAATCGGCGTATGTGCATGAGAAGATGTACGAATGTAGAGGAAGCAAAGGAAGTATGTCAGGACAGAGTGGTGTGGCGTATCCTCTCTGCCTACCCCTACGGGGTAGTGACGTGATGGTTAGTTAGTTAGTTAGTTAGTTAGTTAGTAATTAACAACAAAATTTAATTCTTACTCAATTTTCTCGAAAATTATGGGTCAAAAAAATTGATTCTACAAAATCGACTCCAAATATGACATAGATTCACTGGTTTTCCGCTTGTACATCGAGTTTTGTTACGCCATGTATATACAATACTTTTTTATACAATAATTTCAGCTTGTGTCTAAAAATATGAAGCAAGCCGTGACATAGTACGTACAAATTAAATCAGTTTCTCCTCACGATGAAACCACCTCGACGGGCCAGAAGGGCCCAGGATTCATAAAAATCTATTTTGATCTGTTTATTCTTACAGGGAATCTAAACCAAAACCTTTGTATTGTGAGTCCAGCATAACTTAACCTTAACCTTAACTAATACGTAATTTTAAAAAATCATTTCAATTCCGACCTATCTTTTCTGTTCAAAATTCTAAATAATCAAATAAATAGTCCTTATCTTCTGGAGAAAATTTCCATCAACTGTCCTGTCAGATTTACACGACAAATAAAACTATTTTATAACCCATTGCCTAGAAATAATTATATTCATAACTCAATTATTTATCGTAGTTGTTCCGTGTTTAACAAATATTGCCCCCACTTTATATAGATATCTTTGACAATAAACTTAAAACATATAAAAAGAAACTGTTTGAAGTTGTAAAGTGATATTACTTGTATTTATTTATTAAAAAATATAAATTATGTTAAATATTTATTGTATCTTTCCTATCCTTCTTCCCTTTTCCCTAACCTAACCGTCCCTTTACCTTTCCTGCATGCTTCTATCATGTTTTTTCTTTTTTTCTAATTTTTTTTTTTTATTTTTTTTTTTATTTCCTAAAAATTTTATTACTTAGCATTCGTTTTCATATTTGTGAAAAGCTGTAATTGGATTTATACATACATTTGCAATTATCTTTGGATCCGCCACGATGAGAACTCTCTGGTAACTTCGTCCGAACGAGGATCGGAAAATGGAAGAGGACTTACCAGAACTGGACTCAACAAGGGCGGGAAATGACGATGAAGGACCACCAGGAAGGGCGAAGTATCCTGGAATACTCTGGAACACCACGTCGAACTGGCGCGGCGGGACACAAACGAGGGGCAGCAGCACACTTTTACTCACTTTCACCGAGGGAGATTTCGGGAATTGGTTTCTGAGAAGCTTGGAGATGGATGGCGAGTACAACGAGGGTATTTTGGTGGAAAGAACGAAGAAGATCAGGTTGTTGGAGTTCACGAGAAGGATAGACGTTGCGAGGTCAGAGTAATGTTGCTGCGCTGAGCGGGTTTTCGAGACTGAAATTGGAGTTGCAAAATAGGGTAACAAAAACGGAATGGAATGGGTGAAGGTAGGCAATAATTTTTGGAAGGAATTCGAACTACCTTCCACCAGAGAGTATCAATAATAGCCAAACCAATCTTTAAAAATTTACTAATTAAGACTGTTGTTTTTCCGTAAATAAAAATAAAAACATGAAAACCGTTATAAATTGTCATACTGTGTTTTTAACCCTGCCCTGGTGCGAATTTAAATCTTCTTGTTATAAGTAGGAAATGAAATTTTCCATATAATATCCGCTTAGAAAAACAAGGGAAGTGTGTCAGTGTGACGTTTATAATATATTCAGGATGCTTGATTTATACCTATATTTATTTTATTTTTAGCAAACATCCGGCATGTAGATATTATAAATACCATTTTTTCCGTCCGCCTCGTGGTGTAGCGGTAGCGCGTCGTGCTACCACTCACGAGGTCGCGGGTTGGATTCCCGAATGGTGTCAATATTAAATATTTATTTCAATGCAATTTTCACCTAAAATATTTAATATGTGATACTAATTAACAAACTAACCATCACGCCATTTCCCCATAGGGGTAGGCAGAGAGGATAAAACGCCATACCACTCTGTCCTGACACACTGCTTTTTCTACATTCATTCATCTTCTTTCTTTGCTTCCTCTACATTCATACATCTTCTTTCTTTGCTTCCTCTACATTCATACATCTTCTCGTGCACATACGCCGATTGTTCCGACTTTTCACATGTCCACTTTCAAGTACTTGTCGTACTTTGGTCATGCCATGTCTTTCTCGGCCTTCCTCGGCTTCTGCATCCAGGCACACTTGCATTTAAACTTCTTTTAATATTTTAAGACATGGCATGACCAAGTACGTCAAGTACTTGAAAGTGGTCATGTGAAAAGTCGGAAAGAATCGGCGTTGGTGCATGAGAAAGATGCATGAATGTAGAGGAAGCAAAGGAAGTCTGTCAGGACAGAGTGGTATGGCGTTCTATCCTCTCTGCCTACCCCTACGGGGAAATGGCGTGATGGTTTGTTAGTTAGTTAGTTAGTTAGTTAATATATTTGATACCTTGGCGCTAAGCGAAAGACTGATCATCTTGCCTTCATGTTACAAATTATAGGGATTCACTGCACTCGGTGTACCAATGCAGTGCCCTATGCAGCAATGGTGTGCGGATAAGGGAATGTGTGAGTGTGCTTGGATGTAGATGTAGATGTAGAAACACATGACATGATCAAATACGACAAGCGCTTGAAAGTGTATAAATTTGGAGGAAGCAAGAGAAGTATGCCAGGGCAGAGTGGTGTGGCATTCTATCCTCTCTGCCTACTATTAGTTAGTTATTTAAGATTAAATCACTCTGTAAAAGTATGGTATCTCGAATACGTTTGAAAACCAATTTAAAAAGTCATGCAAAAATGTCGAATCACACTATTTTGATTTATTGCAAAACTGTACTGTAGAAAATTATGACTTTCTGAATTTTTCCTAGATTTTCTACTACAGAAGTTATTTTCGGTTTTTTATTTCGACGATGTACAACACTTATAGAATAAAAGTGGTACAATTCAAAATAAAAATTTTCTAGAAAATGTTTTGTTTAATTCCTTTTTCTTTCTTACTTTTTCTCTTATCGCACATAATGGTGTGTAGGGCATTGCAATGATACACTAGATATAGTTAATCTGTCAAATATGTTTTTCAATCTTGTATAAATCGAATCGACATTACGTTATCGTCTATTTTTTTGCCATCTTTTGAGAAAAAAGTAAAGCTTCTTATAAAATAATAAAAACTTTTTAAATATTGTACCCTATTTAACAAGACTTATTATTGGAATGATTCACCTGTCCAAAGTAATGAAAAATATGATATATTTAATAATCCTTAACATATTCTTTTAAATAATATTATGATTCATTATAAGTTTTAATTCTTTTCAGGATTTACTAATTTATCATTATCCTGGCGAAACTTAGCACTCAGTCCAGTCCGCCTCTTGTGCAAGATTTTTGTTCTACAAAAATGGTTTAAATCGATGGCACAGCCTGTGCCGCACAGGCCAGGCGTACGGGGAGGGCATAATATTAAGTTATTTTCAATCAATTTAATGTGTAAACCATAAGATTGTCATCAGTCAAAAATTTGTCTTGTACATTGTGTTGTACACGTAATAGGGTTCTTCCCGATAGCATGAATATCCTTGAAAACGCTATAAATATTAAAAGTATATTTTTACAATTCCAACGATATAAAACACAATGATCAAAAATTTTGTTTTCATTTATAAATTTATGTTTTAAAAACACGAAATTACGAGTGACTTTTAACGCCCGTTGTTGGCTAATGACGTCATACCCGTCTACCGTAGAAGGCGTGAAATTCATTTCGTAGTGAGCGCCTATATTGCTGTGACGCCACACCACATGCGCGCTAAATGGAGGATTTGGCGAGCGATTTGAAAAAGCGCTATTTCAAACCGCGCTAAAAAATTCATATGACCTCGTAAAAAAAAATTAAAAAATTTCTTGATATTGTAATTTTTCAATCATTTTTTTAAATTAAAAATTAAAAATCGGAAAGAACCCAATTGGTGTTATGTTGTATATATTACCTTAAATTGATCTTAGTTCATTGTACCTAACATATCACTGTGTGTACAACATTAAAATATAAATAAATAATTCACAATATTAACAATATCTAGAAATTGCAATGTAATCTTTTTGCACCGCAATATTCAATTTAGTTTCTTGTCTATGAGCTGGAAAGTTTTAAATAGCTCTTTTATGATATATTAAAAGAGCGCTTTACAGAAACAGGTCCAACCGCCAATTTACATGAGAAACTTTTGTATGTAGGTACGTTGTAACGGGGAAACTATTTTCCGAGAAATAAATCACCAGTTTCATCTACTTTTTTCACGTTTCAAGTGGTATTTTAAAACCAAGCACGTGGGGTGGTTTTTCCTCGAATAAACAACGCTAGGTATAAGTAATTGTTTCAGTTTATTTTTAAGAAATATGCGGAGTTTCGAATAGTTGATGCAGATTTTACCATAGGCTGCACAAAAGGCCAACGTATGTCTATACAAAATGGTATTTTGGATTTAATATTATACACAATAAATAACAATTTGACATCTCAACAGAGACAAGAAATTTGAAAGCGAATATGAACATCTTGGCATTTACAGGGCTTATGACATTAGCTGGGTTAAGTGTCTGCAAGTATTTGGACACACTAAAAATGTTTGTGGCGGGCAACAATGACGTCACGCGCGCGAATATGACGACGGAAAGACGAACGCGTACGAAGGCGTACGAACTTACGACGAAAATCCTTTCGGCCCCCTTCGTGATCGCACGCGTATCTAAGGAATATTATTCCCGCCAACTTTCGAGAATATAAAATCATTTTTATTTTAACTATATTTTTCACCATTCTTTTTCATTCATTTAAGATTTAGCATCAGTAGTTAGTTTTTTGAGAATAAACGACCATTGTAAAAAACGTAAGTACCTGTTTTTCTCTCTCTCTCTCCCTGTGCACCCATATATCTGGTATACTCACGAATTGTACTACACAATTAGCCACCAACAAGGTGACCAAATTGGTAACACCAAATGTTGTTTATACACATTATTTCAAAACTATTTTCTAGGGAAGCACAGCTTTAAACAAAAATTCACTAGAAGGGGAGTTTCCATACAACACCACTTATTATCAAATTCCATCGTCTAAAGACTCCAGCACTTAGGCCAATAAACGAAACGTGTGATGTAGCTATCTAGTGATGACGTATATGCTTATTGGTGACGTAGTGAGTGGCGAAGTGGGTAACTAGACACCTAGACACGGTAGTATTTTCAAGTATGGAATGTCACTCCTCTGAAATTTTTGTTCAAAGAGGCTACACCTAAGGTTAGTGCTTTCAAAATGGTATTTCGGATTAAATATTATACACAATATTTCAAAACTGTTTTCTATAGAAACACAGCGATCGATTTTTGAAAGCATAATCTGCGACTTCGATTTAAGGCTGCACCTGATGGCAGCGTTAGAAAATTTTCTGTTCTCAAAATGATATTCCTGATTTATCGACTGCAATGCGTCACAATTATCACAAATATTCCCAAGTGTAATATCAATTTTCGAAAAACTGTAAAGAATCCACATAAAAAAAAAAAACATTTATAAGGATAACAAAAAGGTGGCAGAGAAAGAAAAAAATAACTAGTAATTGGGTTCTTCCAGATTTTTATTTTTTATTTTAAAAAATTGATTGAAAATTACAATTATCAAGGGTTTTTTATTTTTATTTTTACGATGTCATATGAATTTTTCCTAGGCGCGGTTTTGAAATAACACTTTTTTCAAATCGCTCGCAAAATCCGACATTTGGCGCGCATGCGGTGTGAGTCACAGCAATATAGGCGCTCACTACGGATTATGAATTTCACACCGCCTTTCACGGTGGACGGGGAATGACGTCCATTAGCCATTGGCCGTTATTGAACGGGCGTTTAAAAATCATCCGTTTTTCGTGTTTTTAAAAACATAATTTTATTAAATGAAAACAAAAAATATTTTGATCATTGTGTTTTATATGTTGAATTGGTTAAAAATATACTTT
>JAGVSP010003339.1:0-34809 GCA_022494985.1 Micrasema minimum | reverse complement strand
TTAATAAGTACTCTCCCAAACTTAAATTTCAATTTATTCCATAAACGAAGAAAGTGTGCAGCCATTATATTTTTTATACTTATAACCTAATTAGCGATTCCCAACGCGTTGCGCTTGTTTCGTTTGCTGATACTAAGTAAACAGACAACGACAAATAAATGTTCCGTTTACGCATATAAGATCGATTTTTTCCATTTTTTCTCTCTAGGGAATGTCATCTGACTCCAGAACAGTAACTAGTATTCTGTATTCGGAGAGAACGTGCTCTGTTTCATAAAACATTAAACGCCCGATGGCTTCCATTTTAATTGCCCAACTTAATGGTTGTCACTTAAGCTTATTTTTACAAGTCTTTCCGTCGGGATTTTGAAGTTTTCATCTTACAGAAGCACATAGTAAAATCATACTTGTTAAGAGGTTTTTTCGATAGGGCATATCGGTTTATCGCGCACATGGCACTATAATGTCGATAATTTTAAAGGAAAATTTTAATATCAATAAATTTAAAAAGAAATAGCTTATCAGTATTTTATTGTATGGATTTATTTTAGCACACAATTAAGAAATGTGGGGTGTTTTGTTCTATGTTTTCCATTTTTTTTTAATGTTTCTGTAGTCATTCTATTAATTCTGGCTTTTTCCCACAGGATCCCTTAAAGGCAAGTCCTATACCTTAAACTACTTTTCGCTTCATTTTTTTAAACTAAAGCAGTGTGACAACAAGTTTTTTGATTACGGAAAAAACATATATGATATACCTATATAAACGTAGTTTTACAACTAAAAATCCTATTTAAATCACAAATATTTCAACAAATTAATTGTAATTGGTTTAAAAAATTTCGTTGCGAACGATTAAATAACTAATAAATGACGTAAATACTCGTAAAATGCAAAAAATATAAAGCTATTAATGTTTTATAAATAAATTGATGTTAATTGGTTGTAAAAAACTGAAAAATTATATAAAATACTGCATTTGAGGCAAGAATAAACATTTTAATAGAAGTATTAAACACTGACGCCAAGGGCAATATTTACAAACAATGCAGCAGAATGTAAAAAGGCGTCGGATTTTGTTTAGCTCATAAATTATTACTACCCAAATATTAGAACTTTAGACCTTCATTAAGTCGGAAACAACTGTGTTGAAAAGTGACAACAGATAAAGTAAAACTCAAACCTCAGCACAGCGATCACCAACGTATGATCTATAAATGTATAGATATATCGTAGTTGTGATACGTATATGACGGCAATCAGTAAATTATCAAAGATAATATACTACCGATTACGATCATATTCGCGACACAACTGCGATATATCTATAATACATTGATACGTTGGTGATTGCAGTGCAAGCCCACACCGCCCCATTCATTTTAACACAATGATTAATTATATCAAATGACCATATTTTGCTACCAAACCAAAACGGATACAAGAACAGGATAGGCTCGTCTATAAAAAATTCCTCTTACATCCTGTGTGCGGAATCTACTTCTATAATCATTTTTCATGTTGCCTATTATAGACCATTTCTTTTTCCATTTTTCGCAATAAGATGCGATCGGATACATGTTATATATGGAGCAAAACCGGTGGGGCGGGTATAGATAGGGAGGGTTGACAGGGCCGTACTTGAGCTACAGCCTGGACTTTAGAAGTCCCACATATTAAAAAGAAATTTATTTGACAGCCCAAGTATTTAAATTTTGTGTTATCAATCGCCTTTTAATGCAATGGGGGCTGGCATTTTGATAATAACTCTTCCTCTTCTTAAATTAGACCTGACGACCTGTAAAAGTATAAGTTTAAGCTCTTTTATGCTCCTTTATAGGATCTCGACTTCCAACATCCCTTCACGCTTCATGTAAGCACTCCCTCTCGTAAAATTAGGAGTATAGAGCTTACATTTTAGCAGGTCGTTCAGCAAGATGGTAGATGGTAGTAGAGATACTGAACTTAACTTTTTTATATAGGATATCGCACGTAAGTTGAACTCGTGTTCTTTTTCAATAATATTTTTTTTTGTACAACTTTACTAGCCGTTTTCAAACTATTTTGCTATTTTTTTTTTAGAATAATAATTGTTGGTACAAATCGACGCATTAGCGCAAAAGTACATTTATATACATAAGCATAAAAAAATACTCTTTTCTACTCTTGAATATATTTAATGTTCTGTTTTTGTTACTGATAAAGACCATTCTGCGAAAATCTGTAATTGGAACTTCTTTCATTCAACATGATGTATACTTATTTATGTTTTTAATAAAATTAAAAAAATAAAAAATCAATAAAATGAACAATTTACTAGATGTGATCGAAGGACAAAACTCCCGTTTTACTTTTCTGTACATTTGAAGCTATATTAAAAATCAGGGAAAATTATTACGGAAATAATAAACTTATTCTAGATCCTGAATACGGACCTGAGGGTTGAGAGGACAAGGGTTTGGCGGAGGGGAGAGTCAGGGGGAGAGGTGTCTTCACCTGCCGCCAACCGCTTATTCACTGTCGACAGTTTTACTTTACATAACTAAGTAGGTACCTCCTAGACCCGCCAGACTAGAAACTCTGACAATTACTATGTGCATATTTTCATTATTCTGAAACCGCTCTAAGAAAAATTAATCGCTTTGAAGTTATTGTTTAAATTGTTGTGGAGAGGTTTAGCTTTCTATAGATACTTCCGGTGCTCGGTACATGAATTCTATAGATGTAATTGTCGCAAGTGGTTACAATTTCATTTCCGATAACTTACATTTTTAATAAATAACTACGTAAGTGTTTCTGGATGTATAAGTCGAGGAAGGCCAAGAAAGACATGGCATGATCAAGTACTTACAACACGTACTTGAAAGTGGAGGTGTGAAAGGTCGGCATAATCGGCGTGCATGCAGAAGATGTATGAATGTGGAGGAAGCGACGGAAGTGTGCTAGGACAGCGTGGTGTGGCGTTCTATCCTCTCTGCCCGCCCTTCGGAGAAATGGCGTTATGGTTAGTTAGTTAGGTAAGCTTTTTCCAAATTGAATTTGAGCTATTGTCAATCAAAATTTTCATACAATAGTTTTTACATAATATTTAAGTATTCGTTAAAATATACTATCATGTCATGTTTTGTCATGACTTTTGTATCTGAAATGCTTCATATTAAGAATGATTATTATTAAACGACTAATCACGTTTTATCATAATATTATAATTTTCGCCAGTGTATTTTCAAAGGAACATTTTTTGCACCCTTCTAAAACAGTCGGAAATAACTACATCAATACCAAAATGGACCACAGAAGTTACGGAATCAAATTTCATTGCAATTACCTTTTTAACGAGACTTTTATAAAAGTTGACGAAATACGTTCAACATTCATTTACTATACAAAGAATGGCAGATAAAAAAAATTCACAATAAACCTTTAACTTCTGTTTTGGCTGGAATGTGGTTGTTAAATGAATGGTTCCTGAATTTCTGAAGTGCCTTTCCTGGTTCCGCTTATTTATCTGTATTCTTCTCCATCGCCGGCAACTCAGTTGCATTTTTCGAATAGCTGAATGCACTTTGTCAAATAATAAAAAAATAACCTGATATCTGTATCAGGCTCGGTTTTTGTTTAATTCTGGCTGAGGACTGTTTACTTGTTACATTTTATTATTATTTGATAATGTATTGTTTTAATTAGCCGTCCTTATTTGCTGTTACGTAAAAACTACTTCTAATTTCCCTCATTAGACTGCATTTGTGAAACTAACCTAGATGTAATACAATTCATCGTCATCATCAATATATATGGAGCATATGGATTCCACAAAATGCCTTCGATCGGCTGCCAGTTCCTGCGCAACCACAGGTCAGGTCCACTGACCTCACGTCCCTCAGCTCGTGGCGTAATGTTATTACGAAATTTATGTTGGAAGCACTCACTTTGTATTTATTCATTATAAACTATTTAAATGAAAACACTATGTTTTTATGTACTTTATTTTAATTTTATTATTTTCAAACTCCCTGACCGGTTTCGAAACAACACGTGTCTTTCTTTGTCAAGGGCACAAGAATGAAATGTTACCCTTGTACCCTTTGACAAAGAGACACGTGTTTGTTTCGAAACCGGTCGGGAGTGTGTACAAATACTTGTGGCAAAAAAAGTATTAAAAACAAAGTGTTTTCATTTAAATAGTTTATGATTGTTATTACGTTTAAATAAGTAGTCAAAACGAACAACTATTTCGAATTTGTATTTAATTGATGTACACACATATATTTATGTTTGTTCGTTTCAATTGATGTATTACAAGTTTTCCATTCCCTGCCTTGTGTTAACCATATTTCACCATTTTTTGAAAATTCTATTTTATATTAACTCGTTTCCCTGTATTTTACGCGTTAGTTAAACCCGATTTTGTATAAAATAAAATGTTTTTTTAACAACATTTTGAATGTGTACAAATATGTTGTAGACAAATTACTGGATTATACCCAACGACAGGGCTAATATCCTGTATATGATGATAATCCACATTCGAGACAGAGAAACTCAGGAAACGAATGTGGATTATCCAGGCGTTTACAGGGCTTATGACCTGTCATTGGCTCGGGAATAAGTGGCCATAACGATTTCTTATTACAACGTTTTCGCGATCACAACCATCATCTTAAAACCGATCGGGATTATTAAACGAGATACTTCGCGTGCCATTTCCCGAGATATATCTTATTCGCGTTCTTCAGATCATCTTTACAATAATTTAGCGCGTTTTCGGCAAGATAAATATTGAGAAAAGCAGTCGACATAATGAAAAATCCAACAAGCGCGATGATTTGACGTTTGACGTATGGCCGTGATATAGCGTAGTTCGGCTCCGCTCGGCTCATATCGTCAATGTTCGGGTCAGCGATCGCGGTATTGAACGGTATGTCATTGTGATCGCTCAAATCGTTTAGCGTTAGCACGTGAATAGCACGCTTTTAACTACGTCGATAGTTATCTGTGCTTGAGCTACTGATCTTCATACAAATCTATTTTAGACAAGTCAATATTAAATATGTTTGTATTAAGTAGGTAGGTTGCATTTATTGCACTTCGGGGATGATGTTAGAATATTGTCATGTTATTCTCCCGCCTCTCGTAAGAATGACATTCCTGACTTCCTTTTAACTGATAAAAAATAGCAATTTAACTTTTGACCCGTTATTCTACCTTATTTCATTACCACAGAATCTGCTCTATGGTAAGTGAAATCTCGTTCTGAGCTTTTTCGTCTATGATTCCTTCTTGCAAAAATAACTGTCATGGCGAACGGCCCGCATTTATTTTCTATTCAGGCCGACCCGGCATAAATCCTGGGGAATGAAGACGTAATCGTAAGTGTTATAGCTTTTTTAATATTAACTTCCATCCCCGAATCAAAACTACGTACTACAGCCCAGTCACTTTAATCTTTTCAGGTCTAAATTCCCTCCCTTTATACCCTTCTATATTACCATGACATAATATTATAATATTATAATTTAAAAATGGCCTAGACACTGATCCGTGTCTAGTTATCAGCTAGTTACCGAGTGTCACACGCTGACCGGTACATCACGGAACGCAGATATTATCCCATATCCGTCATCGCTCACGCGTGAAATTCGGATCACGTGTGAGGATATTTTTACAATTTGATGCCTCAAAGGACTAATTAACAAAGTTTCACCTCGTGCATGTCCTGATGTGGACACTGCACACTGACGATACATGGATTCTTCACCTCTCTTCAAAATTTCACCTCTACATAAAATTAAATTTTAACCTCCAAATCACTTCGTTCATCTCAACACTAGCCTGTTTTTTTCTTTAATCTTCGACGTAGAACTTTTTAATTGTAAATTCCAGTATGAATGATTCGATGGATGGATTCATTACTTAAGTTTTCAACCTATATTTGCAATTATATCTTTATTATATCTTGTCAAAATTATAAACCTATATACTTACCGTGCCTAATACATCATCTTAACCTTGTAAACATACTTATATTTTAATTACACACATTGAATTTCTATAGCTTTGTTTTATTTATATTCTGAACTCTGTGGTATTTCAATCCTTGCTTACTTTTATAAATTTTCGTGAGTCTCTTGCTAACTGATTGAGCTATGCAGGTGAGCGTCTGAGGTTGTTGAGCCAATCAGGTAAGCCTCTCAGCCTCTACGTTACAATATACGCACGCGTAGTACGCGTACGTCAGTCGGTCGGTACCTACATGATAATAATGCTTTTGATGTGATGTCTTAAAAGAGCAATATATTATAATTACTTTTTAAATATTTTATTATGGGCCGAAGCAATCGTAACTAATCACTCATAAACCTGATTGCCAGGTACAAATCTAGTTACCTTATCGTAGAAGAGCCGTGATAGGATGGGATATTCATAAATAAATAATCATAAATCAATGATATCGGCGTTCTCCTATCTCTACAACACGGCATAACATTACATAACATAACATGGCCGCTCCAATAAGAATTGGTAAGATGAGTAGTAATTGGACAAGCGGGCTATGCAATAATCAATCAACCCGAACATTTCAGGAAAAATCTCAAAAGTTTCAGTACTGTTATTCCCAGTAACTACAACTGTTATTTTCCCTTTATCCGCAACCCAATAGTGCTTAGGGCACTGAATTTGAAAACGTATTGCAGTGTATCTTGATATATTTTTTTTGCATGAAGGCAAGATGATCAGTCAATATTTCATATGTGATACCTTCAACTGTCGCTGAAGCGTAAAACTGATCATTTTACCTACGTGATAAATCAATCAATCACTTGATCTACCGTGATGTACTTGATGTACCAATCTAGTGCCTTATGCACTATTAGGTATGATTAAGGGAAAGGGATGAAAAATGTGTTTTAATTAAATAAACTACCTTTTTCCGTTACCGCGCCCCATGGGTTCAAAGGGTACTTTCATTGGTACACCAATTGGGCTCATTCCGATTTTTTATTTTTGATTTAAAAAAATTTATTGAAAAATTACAATATCAAGGGAATTTTTTTTTAATTTTTACGATGTCATATGAATTTTCTAGCGCGGTTTGAAATAGCGCTTTTTCAAATCGCTCGCAAAATCCTCCATTTGGCGCGCATGCGATGTGACGTCACAGCAAAATAGGCGCTCACTACGGGAATGAATTTCACGCCTTTCACGGTAGACGGGAACGACGTCATTAGCCAATAACGGGCGTTAAAAATCATTCGTATTTTCGTGTTTTTAAAACATAAATTTATAAATGAAAACAAAATTTTTGATCATTCAGTTTTATACCGTTGGAATTGTAAAAATATACTTTAAATATTTATAACGTTTTCAAGAATGTTCATGCTATCGGGAAGAACCCTATTCATCTTGATAATTTGTTACATAAAGGCAAAATCAGTCTTAAGCTTTTGCGCAAGTCTATCAAACATGAAATACTATATAATGGGTAGAAACACTTTAAAATAAAATTTTTATTTTGACATCTCAACCGATACGAAAAATTTGGAAGGAAATATGGATATCTAGGCGTTTACAGGGCTTATGACCTGTCATTGGCTGGGTTAAGGGGCCACTTGATGTATTAAAACATTCCCCATTTCACCTAGTATTTGATATCCATATCTGCCAATATAAAGTAAAATGGCGCGACGCTTCACATGTGAACACTCTCTGTCATCCATTGAGAAAATTGCTAAGCATTTTATCAGAAACCTTTATGATTGCAAGTGAGATTCTTACCGAATTTATATCACCTACTAGGAAACGCCTGAAGATGAATCTTCAATTCGTTATGCTTATAACTTTTACCAGCTAATTTTTATAAACAACATTTTGAGTGTGTCCAAATACCTGTAGATAAATACTGCAGTTTTTGTCTACAAGTATTTGGACACACTCAAAATGTTGTTTATAAGATTTTCATATTCACCAAATCTAGAAATCAAGTCATTCATCGTAATATCAAAAAATCAATTTCTTTGCAAACCTGTGGGTTGTCTGTCTTTTGCAAAATTCCATTTACGCTTGTATCTTCCATTAGACGAACGCAATAAGATACTTTGTATAGGAGGTGTGTGCCTAGTGTGGGGGTTAGAAAAAAACCTCGTCGTGCCATTTAATTTGTAACGCTGTACACATCGTTACAATCACCTGTTGCGTCCATCAGATACGGTGTTTTTATACTAGCTCTGGGTATGACAGGTTGGTTGGTTAGATTTTAGCTGCGAGGCTCTTTAGGTTGGCTACTCTGGCTTTTTAAGATTTTGTGCTTTAAACATTATTTTTACTAGTAAGATAGTTTGTAATCGATTCCCGTAGGGGGTCAACATGAAATATTTATTTACGTGTGATATTAATATTTCATGTGTGATACCTTGGACTGGTTCTGAAGCGTAAGACTGATCATCTGATCATCTTACCTTCATGTAATAAAAATGATCAAGATACGCTGCACTTGGTGTGCCAATACAGTGCCCTATGCACCATTGGGTACAGTGCCAATACAGTACAGTACAAAACTGAGGGATCGTCCCACCTCCACCCGCGACTGTTATAGAGTCCTTGGGGACTCTCTGTCAGTCACGCTATTTTATGCAGGACTTTAAATTTTTGCTGTTGCAAATGCATAAGCAATTTGCAGGGCCAAAGTTTCCAAGTGAAATTAAGTCAAGAGGGCGACAGCATCGATCAAGTCAAAAGAAAATCATGATGCCGTCACCCTTACGATCCCTCAGTGTCTCTATATCGAAATCATCTTTTTTTATTCTTTATTAATGCACACAAACATACAAAACAAGAATACAAATTATTACAGTCAACAAAGTGTGCCGTAAAAGCTCAAAACAATACAAAAGAACACATAAGAAAAAGGTGCATAAAAGGATATGGTAGAAGGACAAGGTATGACATAGGACATTGAGGGATCGTACAGTGCCAATACAGTGCCCTATGCACCATTGGGTGCGGATAAGGGAAAGTAGTAGTAGTAGTAGTACTTCTTGACAAACATATCGCTACCGCCCCTACAAACAATAAAGATAATATATTTAACAATAATTCCAATAATCAGTTTCTAAAAAAAGTATTACTGAATTTTACATCGGTTATAAACATCAACAAAATATTATAAATACTTCGTCAATGATTAAAAATACTCCTTTGTTTAAAAAAGAAATAACATCATTTTTAACATGAAACATCCTTGTATCTCGAAACAATAACTATGTATTTATGATTCAAATAAACCTTTTTTTTTGTTCAGGTTAGTTCTACGTCATTAAAGATAAATTACTATAAATTCCAATGATTTTTCTTGTAGTTATTTGTCTAGGGATCAAAAATAAAAGAAATAAATTTTATGAAACATATCCACCTTGTACCATATTATTCGTTTATTGTTTTATTTGAATGAATTAACATACAGATTACCTTTATGTAGAAAAACATTCAAAATTAAGTTACCAACATACTGTTATTTCAGATGGTAAATAAAGATATTAAGGATATTATTGATAACCCAACAGAGACAGAGAAACTCTGGAAGAGAATGTGGGTTATCAAGGCGTTTACAGGGCTTATGACCTATCATTGGCTGGATTAAGTGGCCACTCGATGTACTAAAAACATTCCCCATTCCGCCCATCATCTGATAAACCATTTATGAAAAAATTTTGGAACTGCTATATAATGAACTCGTCTACGTCGTTCCGCATTAACGAAATTTTCTATGCTGGGTGTCATCTGTTGAGAAGATTGTTAAGCATTTTTTTTTGGCAATCATCTTTATTAGTGTAGGTAGGTAAGGCTCTACCGAGCTTTATTACTTATTAGAAGACGCCTGATGATGTCTCTCCAATTTTTTGTTTGCTTTATGTTTTAGCCCATCATGGGTATAATCCAGTAATTTGTCTACAAGTATTTGTATACATTCAAAATTTTGTTAAAAATTTATTTAACTAAAATGAATCCACGTTCAATTGATCAAATCAATCAATCATCACTTAATTATAAGCGATTTTTGTGGAAATATGGCGAATTTTACAGTAAAATAAAATTTAGCACATTTAAAAAAAATTTAAGTTTACTTAATTTTAATAATATTACATATGATCCTGGGGATTGGTCTGCAACAAGGTTTTACATCGTATTTTCCACTGCGCTATATCCTCCTTCGCCCTTTTCACCTTAGTACATCATACCTATCATGTTACCTATTTATAAAACGTCGTAAAATTCTACCTTACTCCCTCAATTTAATAATATGTAAATTTTATATTACCTGGTTCTAATCTCTTTAATATTGGACTTCATAAGGGTAAACCCTTTGTATATCAGGATTAATATTAGAATATAGAATTTAATCTAGATTTCCTAATAATTTAATATTACACAGATGTAAAACAACAGCAGCGTTAAATCATTATACGTACGTGGGTAAAAAAAACTTTAATAAACTTCCGGAAAACTTAAAATGCATAAAAAATTATCAAATCTTTAAAACTAAATTTAAAAAACATATAAGACCTACCCCAGCCTAAACTCCATACAGAGGAATATTTTTTTCATTTTGTTCATTTAATTTATTTTATTTTAAAAATTTATGATGAAACTTACTCATATAAAAAATTAAAAATTGTAAAACGAACTCCCTCTCTACACACGTATCCACTTTATTTAGAGAGGTAGAAACGTTATGTCTGAATTTTGTATTTTTATATTACCAACAATATGTTTTAGGTATATTATGTTTTGTAACAGATTTTAATTTCAGTAAAAAAATAAAAAAAAATAAAAAATAAATAAAAAAAGAACATCATAATATTATCAGTTTAAAATTGTGCCTTAGATAAGCACATGCCTGCATACAAAACAGAACAGTTGTCATCACATTATACTCGTTTACTGTTGAAATATATACACTTATATATAAATACAAACAGCTTAAACATAAGGTATTCAAAACATTTACAAGAATCTTAATCTTACCTTCATGTAACAAATGATCGAGATTTACCGCACTTGGTATACCAATCCTGTGCCAGTGGCCTATGCACAATCAGAATACCAGTTACTACCAAGGTACCTTCATCATCATCATCATACCATATCCGCTCCCTATGTGAAGCATATGGAACCCACAAACTGCCTTCAGGCCAAGCAATCGGCCGCCAGCTCCTGTGCATCCTCCCAAGTCAAGTCCACGTCCCGCAGCTCTGACGCAAACTGCCGACGAATTGTCAACAGTGGACGGCCAGGGCGCCGAGAACCTGATGCCTTGTAAAATAGGCAAGCATGGTTAAGGCTCTCGGGAGGCATACGTAGTATATGGCCTAGCCAGCCGAAACGCCTTCGCGGATGACAGTAGATACCAAGGGTTTCTGTGTCTGTTGCCTCACCTCTGTGTTCTTACAAAGTCAAACCACCGCACACCTAAAAATTCTTCTAAGACACCTATTCTCAAAACTCAGAAGTCTGCTATCTTGGGCCCTGGTTAGGTGCCACGATTCGCAGCCATAGAGGAGAACAGACGTGATGCAGGAGTTATAAAGGCGGCATTTTGTTTTAACCGAGTAAACATCCGATCTCCAGACAGCATTCATACTGTTGAATGCGGCGCCCGCTACTCCAAGCCGCACTCCTAGATCACTTTACCTACATAAAACATTATGTTATTGTACAATATATATAAGTATGTATAACATTTATAAGTATATATAATTATATCGGCTGCCAGTTACCGCGTATCCTCCCAGGTCAGGTCCACGTCCCGCAGCTTTGACCCAAACTGCCGACGGATTGTCAACAACGGACGTCCAGGACGCCGAGAACCTGATGCCCTGTAAATAATATAAATAATACACAAATTTCCATATTCGTATTTAATTCTAGACTTTTTTCATCATAAATTTTCTTCATATATGTATATATTTATGTAACATCATCTTCTTTTCATCTTCAATACCTGGTTTGGGGGCAGTTTTGCAAGTTTATAAATAAAACAATTTTTTTTTAATGAATACAAATACTTGTAGCCAAATTACTGGATTATACCCATGCTGGGCTGATATCAGATATTATTGATATCCCAACACAGACAGAGAAACTCTGGAAACGAATGTGGGTTATCTAGGCGTTCACAGGGCTTACTGGTTAAAGATATAAAGCAAAAATAAAAAATTGGAGAGAGACATCTTCAGGCGTCTTCTAGAGTAAGTAATAAAGCTCGGTAGGGCCTTACCTAAATCAATATAAACGAGCGTACGGCTCTCTTCAAGTAGACTTGAAGAGTGGGGGGAGCTGAATTTTTAGAAATAAAATTTAAGTATAATTCAACAGTTTATAATTATTATTTTCTAGAAATTTATTTATTTAATAGAAGTGTTTTGGTGGCCCTCGTAGGGAAATAACTAAAAACATTTTTTTAAAAAATGATTTCGGCCATCTAATAACTAAACTTTGTAGCATCAAAAAGTAGTTTTTGGTGAATCGCGTTTTTAGTTTTTGTAGTCAATGGATTTGAATAGCGCGCCGTGTTTTTAAAAATTATGAAATCCTTAGCAGAAAGATAAATATTTGACATAATATCTGGACATGTAGAATTAAGTTAAGACTTAAGACATTTAGGAGCGATTTACTCGTATTTCAAGTTTAAACAATTCGTGACGTTATTAATTTATTTATAAACATGAGTCTCTTGTCTTGTTACGGTGGTACTTGGTTATAGAACGTAATTAATTTGATAAAAAAATGGTCACATGCGCAAAAAAATGTTTGCGTCAGCCATGTTGGACTTTAAAATAAATGCTGTGTTCGAAATCAGGACCCCTAATAATTCCGAAAATGATACCCATGTTTTTAAAAAAAAGTGCATCGGCCATCTTGGATTTAAAAATAAACAAAAAATCCGAAACCCCCAGAACCTCCAATAACCTTGAAAATGATACGGGCACGCTCCAGAGACCCACAGAGCCACAGACCGATGAGAAATCGTCATTATAGGGGAGTTTTCCTGCCGGAGGCTAGCTTGTCAGGAGACCTTCTCCCTCTTATACTTACTGGTTTTATGTTGGATATCAAAACAAAATTGGAAATCAGGGCCCCTAATGATACTCATGTTCATATTTTTTTTTAATACATCGGCCATCTTGGGTTTAAAAATAAACAAAAAAATCCAAAACCAGAAACCCCCAATAACCTTGAAAATGATACGGGCACGCTCCAGAGACCCACAGAGCCACAGACCGATGAGAAATCTACATTATAGGGGAGTTTTCCTGCCGGAGGCTAGCTTGTCAGGAGACCTTCTCCCTCTTATACCTACTGGTTTAATGTTGGATATCAAAATAAAATTCGAAATCATGGCCCCCTAATGATACCCATGTTCATATTTTTTTAATGCATCGGCCTTCTTGGATTTAAAAATATACAAAAAATCCAAAACCAGAACCCCCAATAATACCCGCTACCAATAACCCCCTTGGAAATGATACCCTGTTCATATTATCAAAAAAAGTTGCGTCCGCCATCTTGGAATTAAAGCAAATGCATTATTTTGAAATTAGGACCCCACCATAACGCATTTTAGTTTTATTAAAAAAAGTTATAAAGTAACATAAGCTATCAATCTCATATTTAAAAAAATCCATTTGCTCTACATGGGAAGAATTTTTATGGAATGGTGTTGATGATTATTACATTTTTAAAATGAGAAGTTATTAGGTATTCTTAAAATAAAAATAGCTTTTTCAGGAATTATACAGAGTCCATATGCTCCAAATTTTAAACAAAGATTCTTTAAACTCAAAGAATGAAAAAAAAAAACGCCTACGGAACGCTTCAAAAAAATATATTTAATAACCGTGCATTGTCAACTTTATAAAATTTTATTCCATACAAATGAAGGTAGGAACTTTATAGCAATAAAAAAACATTTTTGGTCCAATGTCGACGATTTAATCCGTGACTGTCTTTTTCAAAAGCAACAATAAAGATTTTCAATTTAAAAAAATCATTTGGAAAACGATAATAATTTCTTATTTTTCATCACAATACGGATTTATCTTGTAAAAGTTGGAATCAAGGTGTAAATAGATCAAAAAATTTAAATAAATGAAAAGTCCAGCTGTCAAAGTCAAAAGCATTTTGTATTTAGATAAATTTGCTAAAAATATTTTGTTTGAAAGGCAAAATAATAATTTTATTAGTCATAGACAGAGGAAATCTATACGGAAACATAAGTAGGTACTTTTATTTTAGGCGGGTTTTAATATTATTTTTATACGTAATGGTAACACATTTTATTTTTGACATTTATTAATTAGGCGAACAAATAATCATTATAAATACACAGACGTTCATCTTTCGTCTCGCTTTTACCAAGCAGAAAAAGGTGCTCTCACTCACACATCCGCTTTGGGAAATTCATTTATTAATTGATAATTTATATGAAAAATGAACATCGGGGTCAATTTTTTTTACAGAAACGGTTAGATTTCCGCACCTTCTAGCGATTAGACCCGAAATTTAGGTTTTCGTAATGAAAAATATGTCCAGCGTTTAAAAAAAGAAAATCCCATACAGTTTACTATGGGGAATGTATTTTAGCTGATATCTAATCGAAAAGGCTTTTATATATTAAAAAAATACGCGAATCTATAATATATTTATGAGTTGTACGTAGAAATTGAACAACATGTAACTTTGAGGTATTTTTAAGGTTAGGAGAGAGCAAAAAAAGTTACTATGGAAAATCCTATACGAATAAAATCGCAAAAGAAAAACTTAATAAAATCGCAAAAGAAAAACTTAATAACTTTGTAAATTTTCCAGCTAGAGCTATTTTTACGGTACCCTTGAACTACAAATATAGTCTAATCTCGATTTTTAGCTTAAAATACGACTCTGTAGTGGTTTTTTCGACCGGGACGACTCTCGTGTCGAATCGGGGAGACCTAGTATGGAGAAAAAAATGCCCGAAAATACAAACGCAAATATGTCCGTTAAAAAAGCATTTCGGCTGATAAAATTGTGCTCGAAAGAATGATACGGAGCGGCTGCAAAAAACCCATCACGAAAAAAAGTCAGAATCGAGTCGCGCTTTTTGAAAAAAAAGCAAAAATCGTTTGTATGAAGAATGGCCATTTACCGAAAAAAACGCATAAAAACGCTTCTAAAGAAGCCAAATTTTCTACCGGTCGTAGGTAACGGTCTTCCGAGGTAATGGCACGGGTATAAGCCGTGCACCTATCGTCATCGATGAGAAATCTATGATCTTTTGGGAAAATTCTGCCGGAGGCTAGTATGTCAGCTGTCAAACTTCGGACTCTCTCCCTCTCATACGGGGAAAAGTGCGAGAGGAAGAGGGGACAAAACGCCCTTAGGTGAATAATATATAGGTCGAAAAAAGAAGTTTGCCAAAAAAAAAATGCTTTGCAATCTTCTCAACAGATGACACCAGCATAGAACAATTCTGTAAAGTGGAATGACGAAGACGATTTCAATATATGTAGTAGTTCCAAAATTTGTCATATATGGTTATCAGATGATGGGAAGAATGGGGAATGTTGTAGTACGTCAAATGGCCACTTAACCCAGCCAATGAGAAGTCATAAGCCCTGTGAACGCCTAGATAACCCACATTCGTTTCCAGAGTTTCTCTGTCTCTGTTGGGATATCAATAATAATATCTTATAAATAAAAGTTTAAATTAATAAATATGCTCCACGTAGAAGCGATTATAATGATGACTGCATCAGAAATCGATCTCAGAATCTCATGCATGGTATTCCAACGTGCTATTCAGATCATTATCATTCTTTTTTGGACCTATCGATGCATAGGGTACAGAAATGATACAAGAACAAGTGCATTGTACCTTGATCATTTACATCAATCAAATACTTAATTGAAATAATCGCTTTTCAGTATTTTCTAGATGTATTTACGATTATTTTTTTCTTTCCAAGCCAGAAAGAAAATTGTACAAGCTGAGTCCTTGAATAAATCCTTACTAATTACCTTTCTATGTATTCACTTTGTTTTCTAAGGCTTAATCGAATTAGACAAACAAACTTATGTGTTCTATTTGATGGCAAAACCTTCATATATTTCGCATTGTATTTCTAAATAGAAATGCCTCCCTAACCAGATATGTTACGAAGATTTATAATGAGGGCTCGTTTAGATGGTGTATATGTTGGCAAATTGAGCAATCGTTGGCGTCTGTAGACCAAATTTGTATTCATTGTAAGAAAATTCTGTGAAGATAAGTACAGAGTACTGAGTTAAGTATTATTTATTTATTTTATAACTTACAAGTTTTTTAAAGAAAATTTGTTTGAGACATCGAAGAACTGAGAAAACGATCTATGCTGGGGACCTATTATACTGACTCTTAAATATTTAAATGAATAAAACTTTGTTTTTAACTACTTTTTTATTATTAATCTAACTCCCGACCGGTTTTGAGACAACACGTGCAAGAATAATTATTCTTTAACCCTTAAAAAAGAGACACGTGTTGCCTCGAAATCGGTCAGGAGTTAGATAAATAATAAAAATTAGTTGAAAACAAAGTTTTTTCATTTAAATAGTTTATAATAAGACAGATAGTTTATAATAAGGAGTTGGAAAAATAAGGATGAAAGAAAATTGAATGCAGTTGAAATGCGATCTCTCAGGCGAATGTGTGGTAAAACTATGTATGATAGGTGCACTAATGTTGAAATTAGAGCAAAATGCAAGGCTGAGATAAGCATAATCGACAAAATTAAGAAAGGTCTTTTACGTTGGTTCGGTCATGTAGAGCGAATGGATGATGAAAGAACGGCTAAAAAAAATATATGATGCAACTGTGCCTGGATGTAGAAGTCGAGGAAGGCCGAGAAAGACATGGCATGATTAAGTAAAACAAGTGCTTGAAAGTGGGCATGTAAGAAGTCGGAATAATCGACATGCGTGCATGAGAAGATGTATGAATGTGGAGGAAGCAAGAGAAGTATGCCAGGACAGAGTGGTGTGGCGTTCTAACCTCTCTGCTTACCCCTTCGGGGAAATGGCGTGATGGTTAGTTATAATAAATATTTACACAAAGTGAATGCTTCTAACATAAATTTCACTTAAATATTTCATTTTGATTTTCACATCCAATGATTCGAATTTAAATAAAATGCAGGAGTCTAACTAAAAACATTTTTTGGCGATGGTAATTTGCGAAAATTCAAATTACGTAAATAAGTAATGAATTTATTTTGCCAAAAAAAATTTTTAGGCACAACAACTATAAAAACTTTTTTTTTTTCTCTTTCGTTGACTTTTTTATGTATAATATTCCTGCATATTATTTTTAAAAGAAGTATACGTATTTTAGTGTGTTTATTTACAGAACTCTTATTATCCTTTCAAGAAAATATTTGAAGCGTAAAAAAATATTTGGTAAATGGTTTTATTCCTTTGATGAAAACTGTGCTAATAAATGTTATTTCTTATTATTTAAAAAAAGGTTTAGAAATATTTGTATATCATAGAGCACCCAGGATTGATAAAACTCACTTTTGTTGAATCTGGAAACAAACCTAGATAATTTGTTTGTATTGCTAAACGTTAATAAGCTATCATTATATTAGATATTATTGATATCCCAACAGAGACAAAGAGACTCTGGAAACGAATGTGGATTATCCAGGCGTTTACAGGGCTTATTAGCTGTCATTGGCTGGGTTAAGTGGCCACTTGATGTATTACAATATTCCCTATTCCTCCCATTATCTGATAACCATATTATATGACAAAATTTTGAAACTTGTATAAATTGAACTCGCGTTCGTAATATCACATTACAAGTGAGTTGTGAATTTCACACTGGTGACATCTGTTGAGAAGAATGTTAAGCATTTTTGGCAATCAATCTTTATTGGTAGTCTAGTAGGTGCGTCTTCTAGTAAATAATTAAGTTCGGATGAGCCTTACCTAAGTACGCTGGAATATTTGGAAGAAAACTGATTCACGCATCGGAAAAACCCAATAGAAAATAAAACAATCGTGAAATTCAGCGAATCCAAATGACTACGTTGGGGCTACGTGAATGGGATTCCCGAAGAAGGAGCAGCAAAAATTTCAAGTGGATCCCTCAATAGAAACGGTCCAGAGGATGACCAGGAAAGAGGTGATGGGCTGTGTAGAAGAGGATTGGAAAAGGATGACCGACATACATCAGAACAATAAAACAGGAACTTGTTTTCAAAAAAGCTGTGTCAAATTGGATAGTGGAGGTGGGTAGAGTAGAGATAAACAAAATTATTCAACCAAATAGATAGTCTTCTTTCATAATTTTAATTTTACAATCAATTCAAAACACACATGTATGGATCCATTGTATGTTAGTAATTAAAAAATAATAAAAATTGTAAAATTAGTCCTCGGCACGGGTTACCCCAGTGAGGACAAATTTAGTATTTTTAATTTGTACTTTGCAACATGTTTTAAATAAATAAAATAAAAAAATAAATACTGCCTCGCCAAGGCCCTCTTCCCAGCCATCCACCCAAGCATCCACGGTCAGTCAGGGTCTCAATAGAGGGGGGACATGAAAGAGAAGGGATCAATTTAGGAGAGTTTAGGGAAAGGAGGGGAGGGGACAGAATGCATGTTTGCATCTCACACTATCATCCTATAATTCTATCGGTATGGTATCGGAAACATCGTTCCTAAACAGGATATAAGACCGCTTAAATAAAAGAAGAATGCAAGTAAAATCTAGTGTATTAATCAAGAAAGACCGAAAAAGGCATGACAATTATTAAAAACAACGGATACTTACATAAAAGTGGACACGTTAAAAATCAGATTAATCGACGTGTTAATATAAAATGATAGATTCATTGTGGAGTGGTACACCACGTTCTATTCTCGTTATTGAGTTAATAGTCATATTATTTACTTTATATTTCTTGAGTATTTGTACCGTATTATAACATTTTGATAACATCGGATTAACACAATGCGCCAATAATAAGTTTGACTACGTCTGTTTGAACAACGTCCCTACATCAAACTATATTACTTTGGACATTGATGTATTGAGAAAATATTCCGATGCAAATTTCTCTCCATTTTTGGCAAAGTTCTAGTTATTGGTTAGTTAGTTTATTTTTGCTTGTCCAGGGTAAACTTCTTTTTTCTTCTTACGCCAATAAACAAAAACATAATATTATAATATGCTTCTGTTTATCGACTAATATGGTCTAATACTATTTTCACGTAATCTTTTAGAAAGTTCACCGTCTTATTTTATGTCGATTTGTGTTTTGATAGTATACGTATTGAAACCTTATTTTTAACTTGGCTAAGCCCCATCTAACGATTATGACTTTTAGCCTTAGACTCAAAAGTCTGCCCTTCTACAAGTCGGCGTCGTCCAAAATGTAAGTTTTTTTTTGAACGGACATTAAAGTTCTTCAATATGCTCAAATATTTAGATTTTGGGTCTGCTTCCAAATAGTCGGAAATAATAATGCCAGAAATCAGGAGATAAGTTGTGCTTCAAACCTAGGGATTCTAATTCAGAGTCCTCGAATCTACCACTTAACCACAACCCGGTAAATTAATAACTCATTTCTAAAAAAAATCTGTACAAAATTATAAATTCTGTCTCAGCAAATACTCAAAATGTTTCAAAATTTCACAATATCCGCTTAATATTTTTGCTACAAAGAAATCCACTGTATCATATGATTTCATTGGCGTTTGTAAAAATGCTGAGCTGTGTTCAGTGTTCATTGATTCGTGCCCTTGGGAATATTTTAACATTTCATTAGCTTTTGTAACACTCGGTACGGCGACTTAAATCCAATGTTCAAAGCTACCCCATCGTGTCCTAAGTTACCACCGTCCAAAGCTACCCACTCATACCCTAAAAAGAACAAATTATTATTCATTTTTTAACTACAAGCCAAATTAACAGGTTCACGAAACCCTTAAAAGTAGACATTAAAGACCAATAATAAATATTAACAAGTATTCTGAATATAATAAAAATTAAGGTTATCGGAATTTGTTACTGCTGATTAATTTAATTAGTAAGACATAGAAAGTACATACATAAAAAACACCAAGTAGATATTATTGATATCCCAACAGAGACAGAGAAACTCTGGAAACGAATGTGGGTTATCTAGGCGTTTACAGGGCTTATGACCTGTCATTAGCTGGGTTAAGTGGCCACTTGATGTATTACAACATTCCCCATTCCGCCCATCATCTGACAACCATGTATGACAAATTTTTGAAACTTGTATATATGTTGACTTTGTTACAGAAGAATCCACATGTGAGTTGTGTTGTCGACAGATTTTAAATATTTTTAGTATTCTTTCCCTATAGTGACATCTGTTGAGAATATAGCTAAGCATTTTTTGGGGCAATCTAACTTTATTGGTGTAGGTAAGGTTCATCCGAACTTGATTACTTACTAGAAGACGCCTGAAGATGTCTCTCCAATTTTCATTATATAATCCAATCCAATAATATCTGATATCAGCCCAGCATGGGTATAATCCAGTAATTTGTCTACAAGTATTTGTATACATTCAAAATGTTGTTGTTACTACATACTTTTTCGTTATCCGTACCTAAAGGTGTAATATAAAATATTGTCAGAGTTAAAATTTAAATAAATACTGCAAACTATTTAAAATCTTACATTAGGTCAGGGATCACCGATATATCTACTCATAAAACCGGGTTGTAGTCAAGTGGTTAATTCAGGTACTCCGGATTATAATCTCTAGGTTAAAATCCCACTCCAGCACGATTTGTTTCCTGCTTTCTGGCACAGTTATTTCCGAATATTTAATAGCAGCCCCGAAAATGTAATATTTGAGTAAGTATATCATAAGAGCTTAAATGTTTCTTATTATGAAAAATAAAAATAAAAATATGGTCGGTACGAACAAATATATACATAAAGGACTTTACTGAATTTTTTTGGTACATCCGGTGAAAAATATTCAATCATCAAGTGAAATTTTTACTGACCACGAACCCATATCGTCAGTGATACTGTAAATCCGCTTAGTAACATTTCTAAAACCGCGTAAGTTCTCCAATTAGCAAAATTAACGAAGATTTCGCGCGACAGCAAACTACGTTCTAATTGTAGATATACGTCCATCCGGTATAAAGTTTTGTCCAATAAGGTCCAAGTCACATCATCCGATGCATAACCGGGAAGGGAGAAAATCCGTAGGCTTATCAGAAAAAAAAACCGTTGGTATTCTTGTCCTCTAAATTTTTGTTAAATTATTTACGCAATTGTGAAATTATTAAAAAAAAACTTTTTTTCCTTGAAATCCCAGTGAAAAAGTTGACAGCAATAATGGTGAATAGTGTCTTTCAGTATTTCAATTTTAATCAATCAGCACATATTATTAGGAGCTAACATTTTCCTTCTTACTTAGGTTAGGTTATCTACTAAATAATATACTGCGGTGAACAAACTTTTTCTTTCATTAACCCTTAAAGTACTGTGTTTAAAACAATCCACGGCATCCGGTAATGTAACCTCAGTTAACCCATACAAAATGTTGGTTCATGACTTTAACAATAGTATTTTTCGTACATATTTTTTTAACAGTGTGGAGTTAGTACCTCTGTCATAATAACTCATGTTTATTTTTTTTAAAGCAGAAAAACGCATTAAAAAAATCATAAAGTCCTCTGTTTACTGCAAAATACACGATGTTCTTATGAAATTTCTGAAATATGCAGGTAAAAAAAAATAATAAAAGTAATTATCTAAAATATTTTAAATGTATCAAATTTTTTTTTCCGGGTGTAAAAAGGTTTTATTGAAAATAAGCGAAAATGCCAGTAATATATTTTGATTAATTACGAAGATATGAATTATTTAGTGAGATTTTGAGACACCGCAAGGCGAGGGTTAAACACTGTTATCTCCTTTGTTTGTAATTTAGGCATGTACCTACCTACTGTGTAATTTTAAAAAATGTTTATGTAAAGCCCTACGGGCGTAGAAAAAATAAAAATAAATAAATAAATATTTGTAACGCGGTTAAGCGGTATAACCGACAATATGCAATTACAAATTGTATTTATTTATTATTTTATTTATTCACGCCCATGGGGCTTTTACAAAACAAATGTAAGTATCAGTACCAAAGCGACATATGTACATACATAATTTAACATAATAATACAGGCATGCATAATATGATTTTAAAATAAAGCAAAAGAAAAACAATAAAATAAAATTATAATAATAACTATGGTAAAATTATAATATAATAAAACTATTTAAAAAAAAAAAAAAAAATCAAAAAAATCTATGGACAGTCAATCGAACAGGGATCACTTTTTCGGTGATACACAGTAATGTCGTTAATATTGATTGTTATCTTATGGTACAGAGTATGAAAATATTTATTTAAGGAAATATTTTGTAAGGTTGTGTTTTAATCTGCATTTCATTGGTGAGAAAGATATCGATGGTATCACCTAGTTTGTTGCCAATGATTGCTAGCCTATTTCTTAAACTATGGTAATGCATGTTAGTATGGGTTTTTTCTTTTTGGAACAAAGCATTATACCTAGTAGCTCTCTGTGGAACTCGAAAATTTATCAATTCAATTAAATCAACACAGTCAAAAAAAGAATAAAGGTAAAACTGCATGAAAAACTGTGTGCTAGTGTCAGATTTAAGCTGACATGACAGTCAATGCTTTTTTTGTGTAAACGTTTAAGTAGACATTGGTTTATTGTATGCTTTTAAATACGTAAAAAACCAATAACATATTTACATTATTAGCTAAATATACAATTTCCTGAGAGCAAACATACGATAATAACTTACAATCGCGTTTCAAAAATACACATATTTAGCGTGTCTTTTGACAGAAGTTTGACAGACTGCGCAGTTTTCTGAACAAGAAACTGTGTAGTTTTTGAACAAGAAACTGTCTCATATAAAGTGGGCATTAGTACAGTCTGCATACATATTGGGCGGTAATTTTCCACATTGCACTTATCACCTTTCTTCAATATTGGAACCAAATAGCTGTCTTTCCAGACTGACCAAAGCATCATGAGATTCCGTAACTTGTAAGATCTTATTAGGTCCGAGAACGAGGTCCAGAATAACTTGATTGCAGTTTTTAGTTAAATTACATTGACTTAGATTATTAACGCTACAGATATTTAAAATGGCGTTTCCACGCCATTTTAAATATGTGTACATAAATAATGACACAAAAACGAATTATATTATGTTGTTATCCGTTAGAGAGATCACATTTTATAGTTCTTGTCTCCGTTGATAGTAATATATTTTTATTAGATTGGGAGTAATTCGTAGAATCTCATGTGGGAGATTTTATTGTTATTGGCTAGTCCTCTCAAGTGCTTTGTCATAAAATTTTTATTTTAAATGGCTATTGCTGTTACAAAAATCATAACGTCATATTTATTTCCGTTAGTTTCACGTAAAAATAAATAAATATTTAAAACATGAAGTAATATTACCAGTCTTGCGCTTTTGTTACAGTACAAATAATCACTGATGAAATCTTTTTTTTTGTGAAAATACATATTTAAATAAAATTAGGAGCGAAAGTGAGTGATCTAACTGTCGGTTGCCTTTTGTACGCTGATGACGCAGTGCTTCTTGCTGATAGCGAAGAGGAGCTGCAGTCCTTAGTCACTAAGGTTTTCAATGTGTGCAAGGAGAGTGATTTGTTAATGAATGTGGAAAAGTCAGATGTGATGGTTTTTGAAAGAAATGTGAATATGACCGTATGTAATATTATAGTTAATAGAGACAGATTGAAGCAGGTTGAAAAATTTGTATATTTGGGAAGTATGTTTACAAGAGACGGAAATGTCGATAAGGACATTGAGAGAAGGGTAAGAGCCGTAAACAGAGTTAATGGTGCCTTGAAATCGATAGTGGAAAATAAGAACTTATGGAAGGAAGCAAAATTGGCAGTACACAACGGAGTTCTGGTACCAACCCTTATGTATGGTAGTGAAGCGTGGTGTTGGAAAAAGAAGAATGAAAGTAGAGTGAATGCTGTTGAAATGCGATCTCTCAGGCGAATGTGTGGTAAGACTATGTAGTTTAAATGCAAGTGTGCCTGGATGCAGAAGCCGCGGAAGGCCGAGAAAGACATGGCATGACCAAGTACGTCAAGTACTTGAAAGTGGTCATGTGAAAAGTCGGAACAATCGGCGTATGTGCATGAGAAAATGTATGAATGTAAAGGAAGCAAAGGAAGTATGTCAGGACAGAGTGGTATGGCGTTCTATCCTCTCTGCCTACCTCTACGGGAAAATGGCGTGATGGTTAGTTAGTTAGTTAGTTAGTTAAATAACATTATGAATAAACTAAATTAGTACGTCTACACTAACCCTTGACAAATTAGCCTTCTCAACCTTGAATAGGAAACGTGGCAATGATGTATGATATTCTATGTCAGAAGCTAAGCCTTAGCAAGTTTTGCTCATACGGATTAGTAACGGCAGATAAGAAACAAAGTCAACATCGTAATTCGCAACTCAAAATTATTAAAATAATGCTCCATGAAGACAGAACCTTTCCCCCCCTTCAATTATTTCAGGAAGCTAATCTTACGCGAGTTAGACAAATATTTATTACAATTTTTAACGACATTTTGAATGTATACAAATACTTTTAGACAAATTACTGGATTACAAGTATTTGTATATAATATACATTCAAAATGTTGTTAAAAAGATTTACTGGTTAAATATAAAGCAAACAAAAAATTGGAGAGACATCTTCGGGCGTCTTCTAGTAAGTAATTAAGTTCGGATGAGCCTTACCTACACTTATAAAGATGATTGCCATAAATGCTTAACAATCTTCTCAACAGAGGTCACCAGCATAGAAACTGATCATTATTGATTGTATAATGTCCTTGGATATAAATATTAATTATCACCAAAACATTTTTTTTGTTTAGCGTAAAAAAGTAAATTTTGTTATTTCTCAGGATCCAAATCCAATAAAAATACGAAACCACGAAAATTGCTTAGTATATATAGTAATAGCAACTCTATTTTATAAAAATCTTACAGAATTGTCCTTAATGCAATCATAAACTTTATATTTACTCGACTAGGGGTACAGGTGTAGCTAGGTACTGTTAATTAATATATATATATTTTTTCAATTTTTAATTAATATTTTTTTAACTTTAATTAATATTTATGAAATTTTATTTTAATATTAAATGCAATTTTAATAAAAAAAAGTTTTATCTAAATTTACTTTTTTTATTTTTTATTTATCTATTTGGTCTCTACATTAGTAAAAAACGATTTAAAATATCATAAAATATATTTTCAATCGTATCTGTGTACTAACCGTATCAATTTCATTTTAAATAAATCTAGAAAAAATAATTTCCAGGAAGATATCAGGGAAATACTTTTACATGGTGATAGGCGCGTGGCATTATGTTTTAACTTACTAGGACCCACCGTGGTTATGACACGGTGTTTTTTAATGTAACATCCTTTACGATCCTGATCTGTTGAGGTTGTAAAAGGACACTTTTTTTCTCGAAGAAAATTTGGTTAAATATGGATATTTTAATAAAACCAAAATCTGTCGTTAAAATATGCAGACCAGGACGTTTTATGGCTACGACACTGAAGGACATAATTTTTAGTGAGATCACAAAAATCAAGAGTTAATTCTTAAGCCTGGGTATTACTTCGTGTTATTCAAATACGAAGTCGGACCTCTTGGTATTAGATCACCGGTATATCGACATGTGGATACAAGTCGGTACGACGACGATTGTTTCGACTATTTTCTTTGGATTTTCGTAGACACAAAGTCGATAAACGCTTGTTTAGATCTGGCTCCGACATGTCGATAATTGGTATCTCTGCTCTAGACTGCTGAGTTTGTTAACTTAAAGTCCTCAAATTGTACCATATTCGCTCCCAATGTGGAGCATATGGATTCCACAAACTGCCTCCAAACCAAGCGATTGGCCTCCAGTTCCCGCGCATCCTGCCAGGTCAGGTCTACGTCCCGCAGTTCTGACGCAAACTGCGGGCGGATTGTCAAAAGCGGACGTCCAGGATACCTGATACCCTGTAGATAATATAAAAAATAAACAAATTTCAATATTCGTATTTAATTCTAGATTTTTTTTCAATCGTAATTTTTTCACCATAAATATTATTCATAATTATTTTCTAAATTAGTACATAAACAAGCCCCAGTAAAGGTTAAATATTCATCACACATACCAAGTCAATAGACCACTACACTCAATATTGACAGCTCCATTTGATATTTTCTTTTGAAACATTTCTCGTTTGCTTTTAGCCTAATAAACATGTTTTCTGACTTGCGACGTGTAATGCCATCTCACGAATTTATATCAACAGTCTGTGAGTAGATTTTTATATATTTATCATAGTACCCACTTAAAATATATTTTAATTTAAATAAACATGGTGTTACAAAACTCGTAGTACAACGCGAAAACTGGTGAATCTACATCATATTTGGAGTCGAATGTGTAATGTGACTTTTTAATATGAGCTTGAAATTTTTTTAAATTTTTCTTCTCGCAAAAGCTTCCATAAATATGGCAGATTAAGCTAAATTGCACAAATCCTTATAAAATGCGTTTTTTTTTTGTATTATTCATAGATAATATCAATTGTGTTTGATAACAATTTGAAAAAAATTATCGAAAAAAAAAAATTACTTCGTACTCAATTTTCTCGAGAACTATGGGTCAAATAAAAAAAAAAATCTACAAAATCATTTCCAAATATGACGTAGATTCACTAGTTTCCCGCTTGTACATCGAGTTTTGTTACACCATATATTTCTGTTATATCTTGTATGTGCGTTTTCTAAACTTTACATTTACGTACATATAGTAATTGATTTTTGTTGGCTTTGTTCCAGATAATGTTTAACTTTGCAAACGAATTTTGGTCAAAGCAATTTGAAAGTTTCGACTTAAGTAATTGGTAAACAGGTTTGACATATTGACCTAAGGAAAGTGAGAAAGCAAAGGCAAGCTACTTTCAAGAAAACTCGTATGCTCATTAGTGTGGCCAATATTATATATTAAAACATTCAAAACTAGTTTACATGTCTGGGCACCCACAATTTTTTTTATCAGTGGTAAAACAAGTATTCAGGTAAAGTTTGAAGATAATATTCCAATTGGAAGACAGTGCTCAAAGGTATGTAATATTAAGAAGAAATATGAAAAAATCTGGAATTTCGAGGGTTGTTCTAAATTAAGTACAACTACCTGGGAAGTAGTAAATTTAGTTTATTTCATAGTATATATTGATGATGAATGGGTAACTTATTAAATCTAGATATTGGTTCTAAATCTTTGACACCTATAAAGAATATAGAGTCCGCTTGACGTGTTATAATAGATGACAAAGCCATATTTTCACAAAAAGTCCAAAATAATCACTTGAATAAAAGCACTCCTCACAAACAACCATTGATAGTTTTAATTTTTTCAACTCTTTAACACATTTTTCTTGTATTTCTTTCACAAAAAAAACTTTTTTTTTTTTATAAGGAAAATTACAAAAATTTTAAAACCCTTGGAGACGTTGAGCATAGCCTTTATATTCGCATAGGTCATTGAAATTTTTAGCACTTTACTACTATCAACTAAAGTAAAAAACTTAGCGGGTGCCCTGAGGTGTAGGGTAAATTTAACATTTTTGGGCCACCCTAATGCACATTTTTCAGAACCGACCATTAATTTTCGGTCAAAACTATGGAAATACAATTAAATACCTACTATCTACTGGAATATTGATGATCCAAAATCAACTCCTATTTTAAAAATAAGTAGTTTAAAACAAAAGTGTTTTTTATTTCATAATAATGAAAAACTACAAAGTGAGAGAAAAAAACTACAGACATTAAGTCAATTATTTTTGTATTTTATTGATAGCAAGCAAAGTGAATAGTAGGCGTAGGCTGGTTTGTAAATTACTCTCAAATTAACTTTAGATTATATTTAAACCAAAGAGTATATCAACTATATGCTCTAATATGATTTCCACTGCGTATCTTTCTAATAAATAAATAGTTAGGATAGAAATACAAAAAAAAAACAAGCTCTTGAAGCGTATAGCTGTGTCCATTACGAATTTTATTTATTTTCACGTGGCCATGTGTTGGGTTCAAATCAAATCTGAGACTCTTCAATTATATTCGTGGATCAACCTCTTTTTTTTTCCACTCTCCCTTACCAGCACCCAATAGTGCACATTGGTACGCCAAGTGCAGTGAATCGTGACCATTAGTTACAAGAAGGTAAGATGTTCAATCTTACGCTTCGTCGCCACTCCAAGGTATCACATATGAAATATTTTACGACACCTTGCAGGGTCGGATTTAAACTGTGCGACCCATAATATGGAATGCATTTAATTTTTTTTTGTTATTTCAAATCAAACAATTTACGTTTCTAGAACATGATCAGAAATTATACAACCGTTTTTTGCTTCAAAACGGTTAAACAGTTTGTGTTATTGATTAGTTATAAAAACAGTCACATTGAATATTATTTTTCGCCTCGTGACAACTTTCACATGGTCAGTTTACGTCAAAAGTACAGGATGGGTAATTGACGGATGGGAAGGCGCATGGAACTGGCGACCGAATCCTTAGGTTACAGGAATTTCGTTGGTTCCATATGCTTCACATAGGGTGTGGACATGAAGTGAGCTTTTTTGAAAAATCCAGGGATGAAAAATTTACCACAATACTATTTTAAATATATTTTACTTGCCGACAACAAAATGTTGGTTGGTGACATGCACAAGAAGAAAAAAGTCTTTATGAAAAATATATTTGTCAAGGATATTCAAACGTATATTTTGGAAGGTAAAAATAACAATCCATACAGAGGAATATTTTTTTCATTTTTGTTCATTTAATTAATTTTATTTTAAAAATTTATGATGAAACTTACTCATATAAAAAATTAAAAATATTAAAACGAACTCCCTCTCTAAACACAAGTATCCACTTTATTAGAGAGGTAGAAACGTTATGTCTGAATTTTTGTATCTTACCAACAATATGTTTAGGTATATTATGTTTTGTAACAGATTTTAATTTCAGTAATAAAAAATAAAAATAATAAAAAAATGATAGGTGCACTTATGTTAAAATTAGAGCAGAATGCAAGGCTGAGATAAGCATTATCGACAAAATTAAGATAGGTCTTTAACGTTGGTTCGGTCATGTAGATCGAAAGGATGATGAAAGAACGGCTGAAAAATATATATGATGCGACTGAGCCTGGATGTAGAAGTCGAGGAAGGCCGAAAAATACATGGCTTGATAAAGTAAAACAAGTGCTTGAAAGTGGGCATGTAAAAAGTCAGAATAATCGACGTGCGTGCATGAGAGAGATGTATGAATGTAGAGGAAGCAAGAGAAGTATGCCAGGACAGAGTGGTGTGGTGTGGTCTATCCTCTCTGCCTACCCCTTCGGGGAAATGGCGTGATGGTTAGTTAGTTAGTTTTAAAATAAAACCGATTAACCTTTCACTTAAAGTAATTAATTTTCACTGTAAATTATATTTTATATTAAAGTGTCCTGTTGAAAGCATCATTTAAAATTTAATCCCAAGCGAATATCCCTAAAAAGGTTGAGAATATCCTTTAAGAAAAACATTATAAGATTTAAAAAAGATGAAGTTAGGCTTTAAAGTTCAAAATAGATTATAGATGTCTTTGAAATGTTATGAAAACATAATATTGAAATTTTTCGTTACTGCGGTAAGATTTTCCTTAATCTCGTTTCGTTTCTCAAAAACATGTTTTTCAATTTAAGCAGTACCTACTTTCTAATCTTGTTCAAAAAATTAAAATTTCAATTGATCCCTAAATAATCCTGGCTTAAATTTTTTTTATAAAAAGTAGGATATACAAGTAAAAATACTAAGGAACGTACGCAGACTATAAATTATTTTTTTTTAACTGGAAAAATATTTTCAATGTACGCCAATGGATTTTTATGTTGGTCGATGAAGTAAACGCTTGATTTTTTTGAGAATCAAAATATAAATTAATTAAATTAGCTTGTCAAGTTATAACATGTAGCTAAAAAGCTCAGACGACAAAATAATACGGAGCTTACAGCAGTGTTTTTAGGGTGAAACCATGTTGACTATATTTTGTCTGATTTTATGACCTCTATTGAACGGACTTTACGGAAAAGTTTATAAATAAAATAAATAAATAAATAAAAATCACTTAAATGTGCCTCCTGAATAACGGCGATATTAAATACGCGGCTTTAAGATACAAAAATGTAAAAATAAAAGCAACAATGTAAGGGAAAAATTTAAAAAGATTTTTTTTTTTTTACGCAGTTTATCTTTTGAGTTTTACGCGACGCCATGTTTTTCATTTCCCTGTTACTTCCGTATCTGTTTTTCGTCAGATAAACTAACTTATCAGCATTTTCTTCTGCCGCCATTTTTATTCGTTTATTTCTCACTCCATCATTAAACCACGCAAATTGCAGACACATCGCACCATAAATACTTCACTGTACTAGTTCTCTCGAATACAGACCAAGAATACTACGTCACAGCTCACAAAGATCGCCACATGTTTGTCTAAGAAACGTGTTTCAAAATTTTTTCTTTGTCGAAATGTTGTTTAATTGTATAAAATCTGGTTTCAATGAAACAATGTCGAAATAGAATCCCATTTTTTCGTTTTTTTTAAATGGACTTTTTTGAGTAAGTGCAGTTAAGTATTCATGGTGCGACATAATGAAACTAATAGTGTTTTTATTTTTGTTTCGTGTATTGTTATTATTCATTATATATGTAGATAAAATTTTTTTATTATATACTTTACGATACCGCAGTATCTATGTATATTATATACCAATGTATTTATAACTCCTACTTTCCTTTATCCGCACCTAAGTGTGCATAGGACACTATAATGGTACATCAAGTACAGTGAATATACTACTAAGTTTATAAATTGAAATGTAACAAATTTGTCTTACCTTTAAATTTTTTTTGTATATTTTTTTTGTTATTCATAATTCAATGCAGGTATATATAAATTTTATATTTTCTAGAAATTAATTAATATATTCTTTAGTCCCTACGTAAAATACAATTTGAAAAAATCTAATGAAAGTAACCAAACAGAGTTTCTAAAAATTCTGCTGAGATTTTACTGAAACAAGTTATTTATATATATTATGATGAATTTTTGTACGTAAATTAATAATTTTCTTACCAAAAAACTCACTTGTTTAAAACGCGAGTCGGTGACTTTTTTTAAATAAAAATGGTTAGACTCTTGTCTTGTCCTGAATAAAAATGTTTTCATTAAAATACGCCATTTAAAAATAATGTAAGACTATTTTTACAAGACAGCAGAAAATCTAGACAAAAATAAAAAAAAAACACATATTTTTGGTTTACATTTGGCCATTAAAATTTCCTTAGTGACTTTAAAATATATTTCTATGTGAAGAGGTAAGTCTAAAACATTAAAACACTACAAAACATATTTCAAAGTCTTATTGTTTGATAAAGCGGCCATAAATATTGTTTTTTTTTTCTATTAACCCTTTGATGGACTCATTTGAAGTGGTATAATGATTGATGAGTATTTTTATAGATAATGTATGGGTATATGGGTAACATCAAATGTGAAGTGTTGTAAAGTCATTAATGTTTTCGTAGAAAATACGCCTGTAAATTAACCGCTTTTATTTGAAATTAGATGGTAAACTCATATTTCATTTCGCCTTGAAGTATTTTAAGAATTTAATAAACACGGTAAATTAAAACTGTTCTTAATTTTGTTTAATCGCCGATGCTCCGTAGCGGAACGCCAGTACATTTTACTGTATTAATTTGTAGCTACCAAAACTCTGCGTAGTTTGCCAGATAAAAGTAAATTAATGCGATTAATGTATTGACATTCCGCTGCGGCAGGTCGGCCACGGAATTTCCATTCAATTGCCGCAGCGAAACATTTTATTGCAAAAAATAGTTTTATCCAGTACGCTACGCGGAATTATGTGTTGTGTTTTAGCGGGCCGCACGATGTCGGTTTTTGGTGCAGTTATAGCACAGATAATATCGCAGCCTTAGAGTAATGACGCGCAGGCTATAGAGAGGCCCTTTCGCCGTTTCCCATAGAGCGGAAGCGTTGCAAATTTTTGGTTTAGCGACAACTTCACTCTGCTGGCGGCCATTATTATTTGTTTGACAACAGACGCGTAACGGTCACTTTCATCGCTTTGCTAGTAAATAACGTGGATACTTCCTGATTTTAATCATCAAAAACGGCAATGGTGAATTGTAGTATGCTTGGTTGTAGCAGTAAGAGTGTCAAAGGTGTTAAAGGAGTCACATTTCACAGGTAATTGATTTCGATAAATAATTATTTTGATTTTCATTGATTTTGGCATATATTGTTCTAACATGGGTATTATTTGTATAAAAACATTCCTTTTATCAACATATTTACATTATTTACCAGTTTTTTCTTAATTTAGGGTGATCAATTTGTAAATTAAAGTATGTTTACTGTTGATAGTGACAGTTGATTACTGTCGATATGCCAAGGTCGCATTAGGCATTTGTAAAACATTGGCATTTGTTTTGCTGCAAACTATAGCCAACTTCGTGTTTGACAATCAAAGAATGGTTTTTGACCGTTAGGGCCCCTCTATAGCCTGCGCGTCATTACTCTAAGATCGCAGCGCTATTGGCCATTGGCGCATTTAATGGAATTTTGTCACTGATTTTCCGCCGAGAACGCCAATATTTTTTATTGCAATAGTTTGGATTATCCGATCTTCCACGAAATGTGCGAGATAATATCAAATTGATGCAATGAAATGTATGGGCACTCTGCTGATAAAGACCGGCGAAAAATTGCCACACTCAGCGAGGAATCTGTCGCCGATATTCCGCAGCGGCAACTCTGAATTATTTTATCGTCAGTGGATTTTTGACGCCTATTCATTATTTATATTCCCGAAATTTTAAATTACACTTATCATAAGGATTATTTATTAATAGTAAAGCAATATCATTATTTACAGTGTGATTTTTTTATTTGTTTCAGGTGAGTTCAGTGACAACTACTTAGAATTAAAGAAAAGCTTTATGTACGTATATAGTGGTAAGCATCTTTTATCATCACCATCATCATACCATATCCGCTCCCTATGTGGAGCATATGGAATGCACAAACTGCCTCCAGGCCAAGCAAACGCCCGCCAGCTCCTGTGCATCCTCCCAAGTCAAATCCACGTCCCGCAGCTCTGACGCAAACTGCCGACAAATTAGCAACAGTGGACGACCAGGACGCCGTAAACCTGATGCCTTGTAAAATAGGCAAGCATGGTTAAGGCTCTCAAGAGGCATACGTAGTATATGGCCTAGCCAGCCGAAACGCCTTCGCCGGATGACAGTAGATACCAAGGGTTGCTGTGTCCGTTGCCTCACCTCTGTGTTCCTTACAAAGTCAAACCCACGCACACCTAAAATTCTTCTAAGACAACTATTCTCAAAACCCAGAAGTCTGCTGTCTTGGGCCCTGGTTAGGCATCTTTTAACAATTAATTATTTAGATACTTTTAATAATTAAAAAGGCTTATTCATTAAGTTAATTCCAATGCAGTTCTGCTGCACTTGGTGTAGCGATGCAGTGCCTTATGCATTATTGGGTGCAGATAAGGGAAAATTGATCAAAAAAATCGAGGGGGCCCTCAGTTCTTTTATATTTTTTAAGTACATATTTTGCAGGGTACCGTTCTTTCGCTCGCTTGCCCTTAACAGTACGTTATCACCAACTTTTATAGAACCACTTTCTTTATTTTTGACATGTATTAGAAAGGGTACCTGTTTTTATACCTCTGATACCTGAATTTAAAGTATGAATATTTAGTATTAACATGGTTATTTTGAAACCTTTAAAGGTAACGTTATGTATCTCAAATGTCTTTCATTCCTTTAAGCAAAAGAGCATAATTTAGAGGGGACAGTGTCAAAGAGAATAATCTCACCACAAGCTCACAGTACGCTTAACGTTCTTGGCGTGAGTGCTTTGTATATAAACTATCGCATCGTCTCGTAGATTTCTCAGAGTATGACATCGCAATTTGTGGTTTCTGGCAAAAAAGGCGAAAGTAGCTGTTTGAGAAATTCAAATTATCAAGTTAATAATTTATTGGACCACCAATAAATGTGTTTCAAACATAAAAATAAAAAAAAAGTTAAATCATTATTATAAAAATAATAACAGAAAACGAGTTTGGAAAAGGAATATGGACATTAAAATGTTTACAGGGCTACAGCGTTATTGGTTTTGTTATGTCGTAAGCCCTCAGATGTCTGCATTTCGTTCCAAAATTTCTTTGGCTCCATTGAGACTTTTGTAATAATTGATATAAAAACATTTTTTCTCAATTTTTTTAAATCAAAGTTTTGTCTTCCAACTGGCTATACACCGTGTAACAAAAGTCAACGTAAAAGCAAGAATCCGCTAAATCAACATCATTATTGGAGTCAATTTAGATTTTTTTTTTTTACATTTGACCCGTAGTTTTGGAGGAAATTCAGTAAGAAGTTGAATTTCTTTTCCAGAAATTATTATCAAATGTAATATATTTAGTCTAATTAACACTATGCATTAAAAAAACAATAGAAAGTACCTACTTAATT
>JAGVSP010003338.1:0-22211 GCA_022494985.1 Micrasema minimum | reverse complement strand
ATAACAAGATTTTGTTCGAATAGGTCATTAGCGAGAGCCATTTCAAATTTCAAAAAACATTCGCCATTCGGCTTTCGAAGGGGGAGGTCACTTTCTGTTAATCCGAAAATTAGTCCATATTCAAAATGCGTATATTATGTACACAACCTCAACAATTGTATCGAACCATTGGTGATAAAATTAAGTATTTTTGTGTTATATTTTATTTTATAGATAACAGCTCTATATTATGAATACAGTTATTAACAATTTTGTAAGTAATTAATAATTTTCTGCTTATAAACAGCTAAAATTGAATTAAGTAAAAAAGAGTAACTCTTCTTTCTCAACCCTCTTCTCCTATGTGAAGCATGCAGACATCACTAAATCCCACCACTCAAAAGATTGTCATCAACGGTCTTTCACGAGGCATCCGAAGTACATGTTTATGCCAGGTTCACAGCTGCCTTCACGTTTTTATTAATAATAAAAGTTATTGGAAGTTGCTGCGTCTGTGAAAATGAACTTTTACATTGGCGATGGTTCAGAAGGTTGGTCCAAAAGGGTGCTTCGCCCTTTCCGCAAGGGTGTTCCGCCTAACCAGAAGGGTGCTCCGCCCTTACCGCAAGGGTAAAAACAAAATTAAATAGTAAAAACAACGCAACAATGCATAAATTATGATGAAAATAATACATTACAATTTTTTTAACAACTTATCGTAAATTCGTGTTTATTTGTGCGTTGTTTAGTTTCAATCCCTGAAACTAAGAGTGAGTGCATACACCATTTGCAAATGTATGTGTAGCGGAAAATACCTAAATTCGAACATCGACCGTTTGTATTACGTTCCTTAATGATAACATTTTCTGAAATGAGCATTTTTGAAGAAAATCTTTAGATTTGTATTGGATCTTTAGATTCACAATGTTATTATGTAAATAATGACTTGCGAAAACATTATTTACATTTCAATAAATAAATTTACTTATTAAAGATGATATGATAACAATGCTTATGTAACACACTTTACTTTGTATTGTTATTGGCGCACACTGTTTTATACACATGTTAAATATTATTTGTAATGAATTAATTAAGCGAATTCTCCAAAAATGCTTTCTTGTACCTGTTGTGACATTCCACTAATTTAAATAGCTAATGCTATCATCTATCAATTACATATTTATAATTTTTTTTTTCTTCTTTTGCCACGTTCGCTTCTATGCGGACATCACTAGATCTCTCCAGGAGACCCTATCGCCACTTTAATTATTTATTACTTTAATTTAAATTCTATATATTTATTTTATTATATTTTTAGAAATAAACGTTTTTGAAAACAGCGTGAATGATTGTAGTATTTTTAATACTTTCAAATCTTACTGTAGGTTGTTTTAAATACCTACGTATTGAGTAAACCAAAGATATTTTTTTTACAATTTGTATATTCACATTTTAATTTACATAATAATATCAGCTATTATCTTATCCTTGAAGCTTAACGTTTATTACATTTAAGATAAGTCAACAGAATAGCTTTTTGATATCTTGGTTAATATTCTTAGTGGGAAAACAACAAACTTTATTACGACATTCTGAAAAATAACTGACTGTGTTCTGTAATGCGTTTAATAGGGTTCTTCCCGATAACACGAATATTCTTAAAAACGTTATAAATATTTAAGGTATATTTTTTACAATTCCAACGATATAAAACACAATGATCAAAAATGTTGTTTTCATTTATAAATTGATGTTTTAAAAACACGAATATACAAATGATTTTTAACGCCCGTTATTGGTTAATGACGTCATACCCGTCAATCATGAAAGGCGTGAAATTCATTACGAAGTGAGCGCCTATATTGCTGTGACGTCACACCGCATGCGCGCCAAATGAAGGATTTTGAGAGCGATTTGAAAAAGCGCTATTTCAAACCGCGCTAAAAAATTCATAAGACATCGTAAAAATTAAAAAAAAATCCCTTGATATTGTAATTTTTCAATCAATTTTTTGAAATAAAAAATCGGGGAGAACCCCATTAGTATGTTTGTGACTATGACTTATTTTTTAGATTTTGGCAGTTGGTAAAGAACAAGTATTCGGATATTAATGTTGTCACTGCAGCTGAGATGCTCGAGTGGTTCCACAAATATGAGAACTCCATCAATGCATCAGACACTTGGTACGAGGCCTCTGGGAAAGGCCACTTGGAATATTGGGAATGCGAAGGTAACTCCCAACTGCACTGGAGGGGCTTGGGATACAAAACTCTCCTGGATATATTGCTGGTAACATTTTTTTATGTTTTTCAAGCCCTAAGCCTATCTTCCATTGCTGCAGAGAACCAACAATGTTGACTAAATACACAGCTTGACTTATTTTGTCAAAATAAGACCAATAATGCACAACGCATGAAACAACGGTCCCCAAACATTTTATTTCATGTTTCATTTCCCAGTCCGTTCCACTTATAAAATTTCCTCTGCTAAGCTTTGCAATACAAACTCTGTTCTTATTTCAGTTTGTAATGCACGCATGAGGTATAAATATCTTCAGAATAAATATGTATATAAATATAAATAAGAAGTATATCGAAACCTCCAAGGAACACCATGCCAACTGAATTAAAGGTATTTTTTTCTTTTTTAACGGAAAATCAAAATTTTATTTAAAAATATTGAGACATTAATAAGTTTTTATGTTTTGGGAACATAAAAATGCGTCCTTAATGAGTGATTTTCCCTTAAATAAGAAAAATACCTAAAATTCAGTTATCGTGGTGTTCCTTGAAGGTGTCGATATAATATTTCATTATCAAGTACCAAAAACATACATGTGACTTGGTTTTGGTTTATAGTTGGTCTGAGGGATCGATCCCACCTCCACCCGCGACTGTTATAGAGTCCTTGGAGACTCTGTCAGTCACGCTTTTTTATGCAGGACATTAAGCAGGTTTATAGTTGGTCTGTAAGATGTAGTTCAAATACCCCACTTATCATAGCCTCCCATCCCTTTATGATTTTGGCCATTCGTCGTTGCGCCTGCAAAATCCGTTATGTAAATAAGTAAAAATTTTCAGGACGAGGAAAAAACAGATTTATTCAAAAATACCTTTCATTTTTTACAAAACAAGTAATAGAAGTGTATGTCGGATTTAGTATTATAACATTATTTCAAAATTAAAGCCCTAGAATTTTTTTACTGCCTGAAAGGCACTTGGCGGGTTTTATTTGAGTCCTAAATTACTTTTTGTGGTAGAGGCAGCACATAGCGCAGTTTTCTTTACGTGTATTTTAGAAAAAGCGGATTAAGTGACTGTTTAAAAATAATTATAAATTATGTTTTCTTGCACAATTATTAACATTATTATTATTTTAATATTAAGCAAAACACCCTAAGAAGAATGATACATGCCGAATGATTTCAATATATAAAAACAGGAAGCCGTTTTTTAAAATAAAAATGCATAGCTTGCTTTGAATTTTTATAGACCAGTTTAAAAATTAAAAAAAACGATTTTAGAGGCCCATTCGTAACGCCTCGTTCTATCGAATGGTGAAAAAAATGTTAAGCGGATTTCGCAGGCGCAGCGACGCATTATTATGATCTGTTTTCTACTCCAAGTTTGTCATAGTCACTTTATCTATTGGTGTTTTTAAAAGAGATGTAAGTGTTGTTTCGCTTCTTTTTTTATTTTTACCCTTGAAAACGTAAACCCAACATAAATCATCTCTGAAATTGGCTCATAAAATTATTACCATCATAAACAGTTCATAATATGTAACTACCTGCTGTATTATATAAAATGTCGTAATTACTGCTATTTAATTCAGATTATTTATTAAAAAGATTAATAGATTCCGCATTGTATGTCTCATTTCACACCTGCCGTGGCGTTCACAAAATTTGCAGAACAATCCTCGTAAAAAACGGGTTAGTATTGTTTGAAAATTGTTTGGCAAATTACATCAACAGCATGGTTAGTGTGAAATGACTCTGAAAGTGTAAAAACATAAGTGAGAAAGAGGCTAAAATCCCTACCAACTATAACGGATACGTACGACAGCACTAAAATGTTAACTCCGCAGACAATTTAAGGGGGCGCTTTCTAGCTGTTAGAATATTTTAATATTCCTATAATAAATTTGGAAAAATAAAAATTCAACAGCAAAATCTGATAGTGGAAAAAATTATAGTAATCTTTAGTGGTGAATATTTAAAAAATAAAACTATGTATCGAAATTTTCACTTTTTATTTTGTTATGGTTGCAAATTGCTTTTATATTGAGTTGAAAGTGCCATCTTTAGCATTTTGCGGAAAGCACCCCCTTAAGCATTTTTTAAATTTTGAATTACAAAGGGGAACAAAAACTATATTTCTTTTCAAAATTCATCTTCACCAAGAAACCATAAAAAATATAGCAAAATAGGTAATGTATACTTTGAAATATTAAGTTTGAACTTCACATCACAGGAGGAATGACAGCACAGTTAAGAATTTTCTTGACATGTTTTATGAGTGGTGCATGTGTGTATGTGAACATTTATTATTTTGTTTTTTTCGGCCATTTGCATGTAGTGTCATTAGATTTTGTGTCATAGAAAGGATTCATAATGTATTTTGATGTATGCATAACAACTTCCGGTCCCAGGATCTTAATGGTATGAATTTGAGAGACATGAAAATTATACATAAAATAAATTAAAAATAATAAATTAATAAAGTGGCTTGATCTGAGCTCTTTGTACATTTGCTTACCAATATTATATAAGAGATTGATTTGGTTCATCCGTTGAAGAAATTCTTTTATTCCAATGTCTGTTTAATTTTAAATTGTTAATATTTTTCAGGCATAGGAGCATGTTTGTGCCACGTTTGCCCTCCACAAAGGTAAACTGTATCGAAGGTCTGACGCTTGGAACCGTGGACAAATCTTCTTTCTGATCTACGACAAGCCTTGGTGGGATGTGAAGTTCAAATGGATTGGATTTCTGTGGAAGAACGAGGATAAGAATATGTTGGTAAATGGAGACAAGTGGTTGCTGGAAGTGTTTGGGGTAAACACGTGTGAACACAACCCTAATATTTTATGCGGTTGGGTTTCTGGCGCTGCGGCCAGGTACATGGAGACACTTCCCATTGAAGAAGTTCAGTCTGGATTCCATCGTCTCCTGTGCCACTTCCTCGGACAAAGGTTCCATGTGCCCCACCCTATTAATGTTCTCAGGTTTGTTTCCTCTACTTTATTGATAGATAATTTAGTGGTTTGGTACCAAATTAAATTAGTTTGGTGTGGTTTTTTAATAAGTTTAGCCAGCTTTGATAATATACTACACAATATTGACTATCTCTTACCATACTGAGAAATCGGTCCAGCCCAATCGGGTATTTGCTAAATAGAAGAATTTCCTCAAGAGTCTGGCATTTATTTTTAATAGCCTCGTTGCATAGTGGTAGCGTATTTGGCTACCATGCATGAGGTCGCGGGTTCGATTCCCGTAGGGGGTCAACATGAAATATTTATTTACTTGAGATTTTCATATTAATATTTCATGTGTGATACCTTGGACTGGTACTGAAGCGTATGACTGATCATCTTACCTTCATGTAATAAAATGATAAAGAATCACTGCACTTGATGTTCCGATGCAGTGCCCTATGCACCATTGAGTGCGGATAAGGGGAAGTAGTAGTAGCCATCAATATTCATTTAAATTTGTTTTTACACATAAAATTATTTATCTTGCCTTAATGTAACAAATGATCAGAAATTTACTCCACTGGTGTACCAATGCAGTGCCCTAAACACCATTAGATTCGGCAATAAACACCATGTAATATAATAAAAATCATTTACAAATTTAATCTTTTGCGGGAAAGGAAAGTGCCATATGGACAGTGTTTTGCAGTAATTAATTGAGTGCCAAATTACAGTTTGGCTTTAAATGTATATTGTCGCTCATTTTAGTTAAGATTACAGGACAATTAACAAAGTCATATTTTTATTGAATTCAAGATAAAATTTTAATGAGGGATGAGGGATGGAAAAATCGTACTTCACTACATCTAAATCTCATTGGTATTTCAACGTATCCAAAAAATATCTATTCAACAACATTAAAAAGTGAAAAATGTTAATTTTCGACTTGCGCGATATTGTTAGCTAAGTGGCAATATGGAATCTAAACTTGTACAAGAATCAATTTGTCGTGTCTCCTCTTTTTATATCTTGTGCCCTTTTCGGCACAATATACCTTTGTAGGTTCTTAGTATTAAAAGCCCTTTTAATATCTTTAACACCATTTTATCACAGCCGGATAACAACCCAAAGACGACCTGACAACACAAGACTTAAACCTCGAATGCTGGCGTGATCGCCCCCGTAGTACCTACACAGCGCCTACCTATTCTACACTATATTATGGTGTACAAACACCACACAATTAATGTTAATTTTTTATTCATTTTAGAAATTTCAAACGTCAATAATTTTCACTTAAAGAATCTAAATCGTATGTTTGTCTAGGTTAAAAACTAAAAAACAAGAAAATTGAAAGGCACTAAACTGGTTATTGGATAACACCATCCATATGTAGTGACCCTTACTATAAAGACAAGGTTAATCAATATTTGATCAAAACTTTTCCATTACTAACAGCCAACAATCACACATGCACTCAAAGTTCGTAAGCTTTCACGGACTTCAGAATACATGACTGCAATGTGCTCCCAAACGACAGCAACACTAAGCCCACAAACACGGCATAATAACCCTGAAAAACATAATCTGCACACATATCACACTAACAATCTTAAAATCGCGGTTTAGCTTGTTGAAAAAATCGGTAGAGTTGGCTGGACTGAAAAAAGACTCAATAGTCTTTAAAGCAGTCTAGGGAAAGGGTGGGGCTTTCATTGAATCTGCACACATGCACTACTAACACTACCCCAGATACATATTAAGAGAGCATAAGAAACAAAACATTGCTCCCATAAATACATATGCACAGTTATTTGTTTGGTTTGCTTCAATAACAGAACATATCTTGATCTTTGGACAGTGTTTGAACTCTGGTAGACTATCTAGGTTACGGGTCACTAATCACTAATCACACATTAAGTTAGCCTATTTTGTTTGTGACCATTTAAAAATATTTGCAGATCCACCTGGTACAAGAACCATTTGACTCGTGGTTCGTACTCATTCCGCAGCATGGATTCTGAGAGAAGAGGGGCCAATTCTGGAGAGCTGGCCTGCCCAATGTACAATAAGACAGGGGCCCCCGTTGTTTGCTTTGCCGGGGAGGCAACTTCCACTCACTATTTCTCCACAGTCCATGGAGCAGTGGAAGCCGGATTCAGGGAAGCAAATCGAGTTATTGATTATGCCTCATCTTCCAAGTAAGTTTTCGCCCTATATTTTAGTACCGGCTTTTGCGTTTGATTTCATTGTCCTTTTTATAACATTGATTGTAGTTTTTTTCTAAATAATATTCTGTCGATGCACATCAAATATGGGCCATGTGATTTTTAGCACATTCTGATCTCGATTATCTAATCGATGATTACTGTTTTAATATAAAAATTAATCAGATAAAACGCTTACATTAATAATGTCATTTTACATTTCTTACTCCTTTTATACTTTTATTTTCATTTTAATCTTTTTTACCATACATAATGTATTTTTTCTTCCCGCAAAGCCGAGGCTTGTCTGTGGGTTACATTACTAAGTTATTATTTATTTTTGAATTTTGTTATTATCCGCCAGCTAATATATTATATCAGTATTTTTTCTTTCCATTTTTTATATTTTAATAATACGGTTATTATCGACTGTTTCAAAATGTGCTTAGAGTCACATGGCCCATATTTGATGTGCATCGATGATTTATTTATTTTTTATTACATCATGTTTCTGGGTAATAGGTAAGTACTTACTTTTTAATACATCTCTCACTGGGAAACCTTGTGCTGAAGAAAGCATTTATCGCTTTGGTTTCAAATCAATTGCTATTTTATAATTCCAGATTCTTATTTAGTTTTGTATTCATTTTACTTATCAAAATTACTGATACCTAGTTGTATTAACTTACAGTTTTAGATTAATTCTTTATTTCACCTCGTACATTATAATGAATACCGTATTATCAAAAAAACATGGTATATTTTCTTACTGAAACTATAATTTAAATTTAAAAAAAATGGAAATAGGCAACTATAATAATTTCTTTATAGTAAAATTATTACTATATATATATACTATAGGTTTATTCAAAAATACCTTTCATTTGTTACAAAACAAATAAACAAAAAAATAGAACTTTATGTCGGATTTAGTGTTACAACAATAGAATATTAAATAAAACAATATTCGCAAAAAAAAAGGTTTAGCAGATTTAGCAGGCGCAACAATGGTATTTTGTAAAAAAGGTTTTGGATGTTTAATATATGTTTGCGCATGATCTATACTATACTCTGTTCACAGAGTCAAGAACAGTAGACATTCGGGGATCACGTGCAAATTGTGTTAGGGTTGGATTCCTAGTTATGAACATAATTTTACTTTTATTTATATGATAATTTATTTTTTTTATTAAAATAATTTTAACAGCAAATTAGCATTTAAATGTGACATGATTATATTTAAACATGTGGTCGAGGAAATGACATTGGTGACGTCACTGATCGCGTTTCTTACAAAACGCAATTAAATTTGCAAAAAAATTGAACGTCCATAATTTTTCTACTTTATCTCTGATATTGAGACACAAATTAAAAAAATATCATGCTTAATAAATAGAAAGATTGTTTTTTTGCAATCCAGTGTTTTGATGTACTTCAGATCTGCGTCGGGAATGGGTGCACTTACTGTGACCTAGTTTTGAACCCATTGCACGTGCACATCACGCGTTTGGGATGTTATGTCTGTTGTTCTCGACTCTGTGAACAGAGTATAGTGCATATTACTTGCTTGAGCTGTTTTTATCCGGTGCTTCTGCATGATATATCTGCTTATACTGACGATTATTTATATATCTATGGAAAGACAAAAGTACTTAATATCATTGGGCAAAAAAATCAAGGCTTTCAAGAAGTAAAATATTTATTATTTATTATCTTATCTAAAATAATGTCTCCAGCAACAAATTAATATTGCCCAATAATGATTCTGCCACTATTTTGGCAAAAATAATAATCATCATCATACCATATTCGCTCCCTATGTGAAGCATATGGATTCTACAAACTGTCTCCAAGCCGAACAGTGGACGTCCAGGACGCCGAGAACCTGATGCCTGGTAAAATAGCCAAGCATAGTTAAGGCTCTTGGGAGGCATACGTAGTATATGGCCTAGCCAGCCGAAGCACCTTCTCCAAATGACATTAGATACCGAAAGTTGCTGCGTCCGTTTCCTCACCTCTGTGTTCCTTACAAAGTCAAACCACCGCACGCCAATATTATTCTAAGGCACCTATTTTCAAAACTCAGAAGTCTGCTGTTTTGGGCCATGATTCGCAGCCATAGAGAACAGGTGTGATGCAGGCGTTTTAAAGGCGGCCTTTTTTTTTAATCGAGTAGACGTCCGATCTCCAGACAGCTTTTATACTGTTGCTGTAAGCCGCTCTCCCAGTTCTTTCTGAAATCTCCTGTTTTCTGTCATATTCGATGCTTTTGACCCTTTTGATGACTTGTCCCGACTAAGCCAGGGGGAACTGGGCCTTTTGACACGGGCTGTTACACATGAAGTGGGTCTCATGACGTTGGTGTGACAACATCGTCAATTCTTATTCGGATATTCGCTATTAGAGTGAAGGGCTTTGATTAGTCCGATCAGTTTCTAAGGCTCCCCATATTCTTCCAGTTTTTTTCTAAAGTGTTGGTCTGTGCGGGCTATCAAAAGCTTCTTCTTAATCCACGAAGCAAAGAGCTTTTATATAAAATGTATATATTTATATTGTATATATTCTTGTAATACTTATCTAATTCTCGTAATATTTTGTCTGTATTACTGTAAAATTTGTCCCGGAATGAGTTCTGTAACTCAAATGAGAGTGCAAACTTATTTGTACGAAACTAATCAAATATAGAAAATACACATATTAATTCATTTTGAAAAAAATTACTATTACTATTAATATTTTTCTTATTTTATAATATTTCATACATTTGAATGCAGTAAAATAAAATAAAAATTTATCATCCATACTATCAGTTTGTCAATTAATTATTGACAAGCGAGATATTATGATAGTTTGATAACTAAAACTTTGATAATTGGAAAAATAAATAAACTCACGATGGTATTGTCGTGTCCTTTTCCTATCAATTCGAATGATCGAATTATTGCATCTCGCTTTTTAATTAGTATTCTATTGACAAACAGAAAGCGCCAATGGTTTTTTGATTTTTTATTTTCATTAAAATAAGTTAAAAGAGCCCGTCCCTATATGGGCTATATATTTTTCAGTAAAAATTGTCTAAAAAGAAATGAAATTTTAATACGGTTCAAAATCAGCTTCATTCCTCAATTATTAAATTGAGGACTGATTTTTAAAAATTTGATAAAATCTCCACATATTATATTACTATACGATACTAATAAAAAAAAAATTTAACTAGTCGATGCGTTTCAATACTGGCTTAAAATTTATAAAATAAAAAAACTGAAACCCCTTGTGGAGCCTTTAGAGTTTTGAAAAAACAGTCCTCAATTAAATGTTTTATAAAATTTTTATATTAAAATTCTTAATATCGTTAAATCAATGTTATTTGTTTGTTTTAATTGTATACTTACTATGATTATAAAATCCATTACATAAAAAAATGGTATTGAAGATTTTTTCTTACAAATTTAGTGACAATACTCTTCCGCTTTGTATTCATCTTCATGCCTTTTGATTTGATTGCGTTCAGAAATTTTTAATTAATGAAATTTTAGCCTATCAAAATCATATAAATTGCGTTGTGATCTTATGTTAAAACAATTGTTGAAATTGTGGTGAATTTTAACTTTTTAATTTTATTTTGATATACAGGTCAAAACGGTCCCATTTGTAAATGGCGGGATTTGGCAATCAAGGATGTTCCTTCTACAAAGCGCTATAGCACTGTTCGCTACAATTAAGTTTGATATTGAAATATTACTATTATCAAAATCTATTACTATTATGTAGTCTTTTGGCATGGCTATTATTTGTATTCTCTGTTTAGTAATAAAATATGAACATGACCATAAATTAAGTTCAGATTTATTATTATTAAGATATTTATGAATAAACTATTGATTGAATGTTAGTTTTTTTGTATTATTTAAAAAGATTTATACCATTTGGTTCTAGTGATGAATATACTACTCAATTAACGGAAAGAGTGACATCTAATCCTGGTCAGTGTAAAGTTATAATAATAGGTGCTGGAGTTGCCGGCCTGGCAGCTGCCAGGGTTTGTGTGCTCGCTGGAATTACTGATATTCTAGTCCTCGAGGCTCGAGACAGGATCGGTGGTCGCATCCACTCTGTGCAACTTGGTGAGGGATTCATTGATTTCGGTGCACAATGGCTCCACGGAGAAAACAATGAATTGAACGACTTTTCCAGAGAAAACGATCTTTTATCCCAAACTCCGTCTTACGAAGGGCAAGGCGTGTTTTTACGAAACGATGGTTATGAATTTGAAAAAAGTCTTGTCCGGCAGGTAGAAAAAGTTATATCAAGTATCCTGAAGCGATGCGAATCATTTTCTAAAACAGAAGGAGAATGTAACTTCTCCGTTGGAGAGTTTTTGGAACATGAGTTCGAGAAATACATAAAAAGTAACGCTTGCGAGCCTAATTTGTCCATTTGGAGGGAACTCCTTAACTGGCACATCCGATTCCAGGAAATCGATAACTCCTGTGAATCTCTTAGACATCTATCAGCAAAAGCTTGGGGGCTGTATGATTTCAATGGTGGCGATTCTCAAAGCCATATCAACTTCAAAAACGGATATGTTTCTGTACTAGATAAACTGATTAGCACATTTCCCGATGGTATTATTAAATTGAATACTCCCGTACAGCAGATTCGCTGGAACGGCAGTGTGTATGGAAAAAATACTCAAGTGTACTACAATGACACTGATTATTATCAGACTGAACATGTTATCATCACCCTCCCTCTTGGAGTACTGAAAGAATCACACTTGGACATGTTTCTACCGACGCTTCCCCAGGAACATCAGAATGCTATTGATAGTCTCGGCTTCTCTGGCATTGGTAAAATATTCATTCAGTTTGAAGATAAGTGGTGGAATGAAGGGACTGAAGGATTTCAGTTTGTATGGAAACTAAACATCACTCCAAATTATTGATGATGTGTTCAAAAAAGAGGTATATGTGCACCCTTTTTAACTTTTCTAATGTTTGTTTTAACTTGTGCGTATGTACACAAACTACAACTTCCAGCATTAATCAATGGTTATACAGAGAAATTATAAAAAATATAATGTTTTGTTTTAAAATTGTATTAGATAAAGAGTTTTTTGACTGAAAATCATGGATGACCAATTATAAAATGTGCATGAAGTATTCAAGTACTATATTCTAAAACAAAGTGTGAGTTATCAACATGATAAATTTGTCATCATCTGTTAACATGCAACGGATATTATAATTGTCGGTATAAATTTAAAAGCGAAAAATTATAAAATTAAGGTTTACCATTATTTACACCTTGATGCTGTAATTATAATATGTATAATAGAGGTTTTATTATACTTTATATAAGAAAAAAAAAAAGTGAATATTGATATAGGTATTATGGATGTTCCAAAGCGAAATTATTTTTTAGGATGCCGAATGGGTTCGGCATATCTCAGGATTTGACGTTTTGACCGTTGGGCCACCCAATACACTAGTGGGGTGGGTTGATTCTGAAGGTACAGCTATTATGGAAAGCCTTTCTGAAGAAAAGATTGCTAAGGATACCATTTTGGTACTGAAACACTTTACCAAAGTCCTCTCGATGCCTCCGCTCATAAACATCAAATGGTAAGTTAAAGTTTTAAATACTCCAGATCGATTTTAACTAAGGTAACACCTTTCCCACCAAATGCCAAACCTTAAACGGCTCATTAACTTGGCCAAAGATACTGACTCAACTCCTCTAGCCATTTCTCTATCGCATTTATCTTGGCCAAAGACACTGACTCAACTCCTCTTTTAAGAAGTTTTATTGAGATGTAATGAGTAACTTCAGCGAGCGCCTCCAAAAATGCATCTCCGTGCAAGGACGTCATCTTTCAAACATGTTGTTTCACACAATTAATTTTAAAATACTTAATAAAACTTCCGTAAATTTGCAACAACTTGTTATCTTTTTCACCCCTCTACCTCTTAAATTTAAATTGTGGCGCCCATTACAAATGTGGCCATTCAATCTCCGCCACCCTGTTGTTAAAACAAGAAATACAGTTTAGGTAAATAATACGATACAAAAAGTTTAATATAGATTTGAATACATAAAAATACAATTAAAAAAATACTACCAATCCGGCGTCCAACAAGCAAGCCTCGTTTGCGACTACATCATTTCCAACGATATTCTAAATCTGTAGATATCACTCATTAAATAAGATACCATTCCGCTAGCTCAAAGCAACAGCGAGATAAATGTTTTCTTAATAAATTTTTAAATGTTGTAAAACATTTTGGTTAACCCCTAGAACCTAAAGTACTGTATCTACAGTGGTCATTTTTACTCTACCATAGTGCAAATTCCTTCAAGTACGGGACAGAAAAATGTCTATTCCATCAACCTTTTACTTAATTTCACATAAAACATTTGCCATTAGGTTGTTTGAAAGCAGAATTCTTTTCCTTGAAATAAACACTTTTTTGGGGGTTAACCTGTAGATTGCACTTCCTGTTTATTGATGTCGTGACACTTATGCACGTAGCTTACGCACATATTATATTTATTACTGGTATTAATTTAACATAAAATATTTGATTAATGTGAAGTATTTATCAGGTAAATATTGAATTATAAAAATAAAAAAATCAATGCAAATCAAATAGCTGAAATGAATAAACTGTTCACTTATTTGTTGCATATGATTATTTTAGCAGTAAAAAGGGTAAATTCTCTCCTCTTCTTTTTGTTGAGTTATGAATATGAGTTACATATATCAATGTTAATTTTTACACCATTCGTCTGAGAATGAAGAGATGATTTTAAATGCTAAACATTTTTACTTTTATTTAACGAGTTAAGGGAAAGATATAAAAATCACAGTTACTATGTACATTCAGTAAAAATTAAATTAGTAAAAAATAGTCACCGAATGAATATTTTTTCAAGTGAATTGAATGAATGTGCACTGTAAGTGATTTTTCTATCTTTGTCTTAAGTTGTTATATATCAATGTTGTTTTGGGCTAGCGATTTCCAATCTTAAAATACATAAAACTTGAAACATAGATTTTTATTAGCATTGGTCGGAAATTGTTTAGAGAATTAATTTTTTTTATGGAATATAAACTTTATGAGAAATTCCATTAAGACATCATTCATTCATCCTCAAATTCTTTTAAAGATTCAGATGAAAGTTTATTATTTCTATTACCAGGATTTTTTAATCTCACATGCGACTTCTTTTTCTAACCTGAATAAATGGTACAAAGTCTATGAAAGAGTAGCTTAAATAAAAATTTGAGTCTGCAAGTGAGATTTTAGTTCGATAATTGCCATCGCTCCTTTGATATGTGAGGGTATTAGAAGCAAACTTAAAAGTCTCCTCCAAAAACGGAAAATGAGTTATTGATGCCAAAGTAAAATTTATATAAAAATGTACCTACCCAAGAAAAAAGAGTTTGAAATTATTTTTTAAGAAAGTAGGTATTTAAAAATATATATTTTTCTTTTTTCTTCACACTGCAAACTTAGCATTGTCCATTAGGTTAATCAAGCATAATTAGAAATCTCCGAATCAGCCAATCGCACACTAGTATTTTGCCAGAAACAACATAGCCATATAAAAACATTTGAAATCAGTGTGTGACTTTTGGCAAGCAAAGTTGGAATTTTCTTTCCTCTTAATATGCAAAATTAGAATTGTCATCTTTTTGGTAGCATAACTGGAAATGTCAATTTTTAAGTATTTTTTTTTCATTTACATTTTGTTTGTCTTTTTAAATGTGAGTGCACAATAACCAAAATGGTGCATACTTTAAAAAAAATAATTATCAGTATTTTGCAAATATCTCAGTAACTCCTGCAAGGTGGGTTTCTTCTAATACCCTCATGTGTTAGCTCACAGAATCATTGATGATTCAAGTAATTGGTGACAGAATATCACACGGTTTCCAGAAAAGTTTACCTAATAACAAAATAGTTTAGTAATGATAAACAATACCACGTATATTCCAAACATAAAAATCTATTGTATCAAGATTTATCAATCTCCATTATGTTCATAATTTAACCTTTTAAATGCCAGCTGCATTTTCAACTATAGAGCAGGTGATTCGGAAGAAAAAATTAATTGTTTATCTTTAAAGAGAATATTATGGATCATGTCTATGCTACGGCAATATGTCGTAAGCAAAAATGCTTTTTTATTATTTTTACATTTGGTTGGTCTTCCGTCTTGCACCGTCTTGCATTTTAACTAAAGTTTATTAATTTTTTAGTAACATAAAGGAGAGAATAAAAAACTGTCGACATACAGGTTTGTCCATTTCGTGGTCCGGTTATGTTTCAATGACATATTACATCAAACGAAACTGCCATCTAAGACATCAATCATGTTTGGTCAAAGGTTTGCCATTTGACAAGAACTGAACCGGTCTGACCCTGGAATGCGTAGAATATACGCTGATTGGGTTCTTGACTTGAACATCTGCGTTTGGGAGATGATTTTTCACCTTTATTTTTTGTTTGGTGGATATGTCTATAAAAAATATTGTCACTTCTGGGGCAGTGAAAATCCACAGCAAACTGTCAAAATACCATGCATCCGTAAAACAGTCACTGCATGGTGTGCCCTTTGGACTGGAGGTGTGATTGGCCTGTACTTTTATGAAGATAAAGGTGTGACACAAACCGGCAATTATGATTGCTCTAGCCATATGATTACCGTTTTTTGTGTGGATGTGGAAGATATTATGTGGTTTCAACAGGACGGTGTCACGAGCCATTCAACTTGTCACATATGTTGGCTTTTTGCTTGAGAAATTTCCCAGGTGTGTAATTTCACGTATTGGTGATGTGAATTGGCCACCAAGATCATGCGATTTGTCATTGCTAGATTTTTTGTGAGATTACGCAAAGGATTGTGTTCATGAGAACAATCCACAATTTCTACTTTGAAAATGAACATCCGTCAAGCTATGACCAAGTTTTTGCCCAATACGTATTTGCCGACGAGTCTTTGAATTTTTAAAATTGAAATCTCAATCAGAAATGTGTTTTATTTACGTTTACTTTCGGAACCACAAAATGGATAATCCTTTTGTTTATGGATGACTTAAATGATCTAAAAGAAGGGTAATAGTGAAAAAATATAAAAAATTCTTTACTATGCCCAAGATATTTTCTTGCTGATGGTTTGACATGACTTAACAGTTAGGGCATTGTGGCATTTAAATGGTTAAATATGTAAAGAAAAAAATCAACATAAAATGAATGGTATCTTTATTTACATTTTTTGGAACTCATAAATCCATAGTACAGAGTTGTATGATATAAAACTATGGTGGTTTTTCCTTTTTCTTATACTTTGATGTGATTTTCATGAAATATTTATTGTTATTAGAACTGAAGATCTGATCTGATTGAAAAGATCCACTTTAAATTTAGAGTGCACTTTAAACAATCCTAGGATTATAAAAAGATATAAAAACTTGAGTCTGTGTAGTATATAATACTAATCATAGAAATATAAGACTTGCATTTTATAATAGTTTTGGCAAGTGAGCAGGCAACAGTAATAAATACACATTGTAATATTGCCTTATAAATAACGCATTCATTCAATTAACATTCCTTTGACATGTATACGAACTAGATTCACGTGAAATAGAATAATATATTGCTTTGAATAAGATTGAAATTTTTCTTATCATCCATACATTACAAATACCGGCTGCATCTTTTTCTATCCAGATGAAAATAAATAAGGTTTTCATGTGTACATTTTACTACACTAAAATGACGTACACAGATTTTTCGATCCATGATAAATTCCAGCTTCATAATAGAGGGCATAGATAGAGCTTGAAAGAATTAATGGCATTTATAAGTTTTGACACCAGTGGAGACGTTTATTGGAGGCGGCCAGGACCCTCAACTGGTTGATAACTAATCCTTTTAAAGAAATTAACATTTTTAGTCGGTATTTGTGGTGGTTGGATTATATGTATTCAAAAAAATGACCATATTTTGCGACCTGTTCACTTCATTCGTTTGTCTTAGGACACAAAACACACGTCATGAATTTCACAAATTGCTTTTATTTAGATTTAAATTCTACACTACTAGATTTTATACCTTAATTGATAATTTTAGCTACTATGAAAATCTAAAGAGTCAATGACTGAAAAATATTTTTTTTTATAACTAAATTCTAACGATAAAGGTAAAGCTTTACAATCTGGGTCAAACCCAAAAAACAACTCAATATTTTCGTTGTTTAAAGTATTTTCTAATATTAAGTTATAATAATTATTATTATTGTTGTTACGTAATATTGATTGATTTAAGAAAAAAGTGAAGAATTTCCCAAATTACATTCTGTACACCTCTGTATTGAAAAGATACACTAGATCTTATCCATCTTTCTAACGAAGTACCTAATTTTAAAAATAGTATTGGGAAATACTGCTTTGATGTTTTTTCAACAAATTTGTGCTACTTTGTGATTTATTAAAATTGCCTGTAAGGCTACCCATATTGAATCTAGTTTCTAGTTGATATATGCTACTTTTTAGTTAACAAAAATTCCAAAGTCTTATTTTTAAAACTGTGCAAGATACGAGTATTATATTATATTGTACAAGTATTATATTATACAAGTATTATATTATATTATGTAATTTTTATCCTAAAATGCAGCTATTTTATCATTAGTTTTCTTATTCATTGGACTGGCAAATAGCTTTATTAGGAGTCACAATTTTATTTGAGTGACTTTATTATACTAATGCTTTAAAAATTGTAGTTATTTTGTAATATTTATATTAACATATACTTTTTTACCTTGTTTTATTTACTCAAAGCATGATTATTTATTTGCCAGTACAGACGTGGTATTATTTTATACCCAAGATTTTGGGAACAATATTATATATAATTGCACTAGAATAATCATTATATTATTATAGGTGTTGCATTCAATGTTGTGCTTTTTAATGAGAAAAAAGTCTCTAGAAATGAAATACCCACTGGAAAAGCAGATTGATTTTATATAAAGCAGGGACCAAAATTTAAAAGACAGGGAATAAACTATTATATTAAACAGTTGGCGAAAAATTAATATCTTCATTTTAGTTCAGAACCTCTTTTAAGAAAACAGTGCACAAGAATGCGTACGTCAAATTTTAAATCCTGAATCATATTTTTCTATCTTTACTAATATTTTTTTAATGTTTGCATACATTCAAATTTTTATTTGATTCATAGTCATTTGGATCGATTAGCTTTTCCAGCGGTATATTATTTCACATAACGTATTAGGTAAGGGTAATTATTTTGATGTGATTATTCTAACAGTGCTTTTAATCTCTATATTAAGGGGGAGGTTCTAAGAATGTGCTGTTTGCTGTTTGTGGTTCTAAAAGACTGGGAATTTTGGGCTTTAAATTTGACTATTCATCGTTTTGGTGATATACAACTTGATTGGTTACTTTAACGTGATCTGTGAACCACAAATACTGAATAACTACCTCTCCCTATTCTAATTCATTCTTTTTATTAGATGACTTACTTGTTTGGGTTATGCAGTGATCTAATTTTTATATTTGGTTTTGCAAACAGATATTGTATGTCTAGTTAATATGTTATAATAATATTATGCTAGATATTCATTGGTTGATATATAACTAACTAACTAACCATCATGCCATTGTAGACAGAGAGGATAGAATGCCACACCACTCGGTCCTGGCACACTTCCCTTGCTTCCTCCACATCTATTTGTCGATTATTCCGACTTTTCACATGACAACTTCCAAGTATTTGTTGTACTTGATCATACCATGTCTTCCTCGACCTTCCTCGATTTCTACATCCAGACACACTCGCATCGTAAATCCTTTTAAAACATCTTCAAATTCAAACATTTTCGTAGCCTATTGGGGTGATACTACATACACCCAGCCGAGGTCGATCGATTGGTTTCATAGCTTAAGGCTGATTGACGGATACGGATTGATCTCCCTTCAATCGATCGTTGATCGATCGATTGAAGGGATGATCCTGATGCGGGACCTGTGCACAGCGGCTCCTCTATCCCCCTCATCAATCGATGACAGTCGCTGAAGAGTAATAAGAGCTGTCGATCAACATCGTCTCATTTTTCTGTCGATCAATGACATAGATTGACATCGGTCGAGCGGGTGTTAACACCCTTAGAAAGAAATCATATTTTACTAAAACAACTTCCATGTTAGGTGTGTTTTTCGACATTCAATAAGTATTATTTTTGAATGTCTAGAAAACGTAATTGGTTTTCTGGCATTAAGTCTCGGAAGTTTTTTCAATTTACAATTAACGATTCGTTTTTATGTAATAAATATTTTTGAAACTTATAAATTTAACAGACATACAGTATCTGCACATAACGCACTAATGTTTTAGGTATTTTAGTTGATATCTCTTGCCAGTTAGTCCGCACAGGATAAATATAAATTTGTACAATTAACACGGAACCAGTGATATACCTACATAAATTTCCTACTCACATACCTTAATGTTAGAGAATGTAAGATCTGCTTATCCACTACTGGACTCCTAAGTGTTATCACGGTATTAGGGTGTTATTAGATATGCCCGACCAACGCCAATTGATGCCATTGATCGATGAGATGGGGAAACGGCGGGATCACGCGAGATGCAAGAACCATTGATCGACTGACAATCGACGTCACTCGGGCATATCTAATAACACCCTTACTTGTATTGCGGACTAAGAAGGCATTATTTAACTTTTTTAATTTCAAATACTTCTTTTTCCTTTGAAATTCTGCATATCACATTTATAATATCATAAGTGTTGTGAATTTTTAATAATCATATTCTAGTGAGCCTTATACTGGGCTAATTGTGTCGACAATAATAAACTAAATTACTATTGAAAAATCTATCTAATTTTTTTAAAGTATAAAAATCTTAACATCTTTATGAAATCTGATACTGAATCCGATATAACAACAACCCCTAAATGGGATGATTTTATACGATTTATTAATACCTTAGAATTACTTTTAATTTCTATTTATTGCGTAACAAATATGATATTATTTTTATTTGGTTATTAAGCTATTTATATTTTAAAATATAACACTTGGTTAATTAATAATTAATCATAAAATAATTTTTTCAATCGATTTAAAAAAAAATTCTAATTCAGATAATTTTTATTCAAAGTCTTCTCTGTCGACACATAAACGTACATCTTGTTGTACACATGAACTTGAATTAAATTGCGTGTACTTTATATGTAACTATATGTTTCCTTGCATTAAATGCACTAAGATGTTGTATATGTAACTACCCCTGTGCTAAAATAATTTTACTACAGCTATTCTTAACCTATGGTCTTTCATATTTGAAAAATATATGTAAGTATTTATAATATATGACAGTCTAGTCCAAACTATTTTGCAGAAAAAAAAAATACATGATATGTAATTAATTTTTTAAAAAAGGTCTCTTTTAAATTCTACTTCTTACATTGGTTCTTCGTAACAAGCGTATTTAAGGTTTATATTATAATATCTAGTCAGACATTACAGCCAAAAGAACACACCAAAATATCTCCCTTTGTTTGACTAAAGAACACACTTTTTATTCTATGCATAGAGTTATTATAATTACTTTAAAATATCATGTAAAAGGCTTTCTATGCTGTTAATGAAATGAAATAAGAAAATAAATTACGGAAAAATGAACAGGATCTCTAGGTAATTTGCATTGTAAATTTGTCATAATCCATCACTTGAAATTTTGTCGCAATGATAATCAAAACTTGGATAAATAACAGATAATGGTTTTCTGGACTATTATGCTGTGTTTTTGGGTTTTCCGTTGCTGGTGTTTAGGAGCACATTGCAGTGTCCATCTTCTGGGCTGATCTTACGTGTGATTAAGTGTGAGGAGTTTGAACAGCATTATCTGTGTCCTGAAAGCCGTGAAAATCTACAAACTTTGGTATAAATAAACATGTTGGTAAACACTTTGTCAACGTATTTACTGTTTAATGTTGAAGTAACAATAAACACCTTTGAGAAAACTTTGTCTTATATTTTCACAAATTCCCCATTTATTATCCAATGCAATACACATCTTAAGCACTGGGGTGATAGAGGATCAATAATTCTCTAAAATTATATTCAATATTTTATGATCATTAAGTTATTTCCTGTTCTCCTCTATGGCTGCAAATCATGGCACCTAACCAGGGCCCAAAAAAGCAGACTTCTGAGTTTTGAGAATAGGTGCCTTGTTAATATTATTAGAGATGAGTGGTATTTTAAAATTTTACTGATGTCAGTTGACTGATATTATTACTTTACCCTGTGCGCGTCAACCAGCGGATATATTAGGAACTAAATAAACAGACATGCGTGGGATTTGTTATTTTTGAACTGTATGTCCCACAGGCGGTATTGTGTCTTCGTCGACGATATAATATATTTAATTTTATAAAATTTATTCGGAAAATCTTGGTTGGCAATTCAAAATGCCATCTGTGAAAGAAATTTGAATGTAAACAGTTTACTAAAGATTCCTGAAGTCAGAAGTAGTTATTTTTCTAGCGGGATTTAAAAAAACTTAGTAGGTAGGTAGGTACTGGTTACTAATTAAACTAATAAACCTTTCACGCCATTTTCCGTAGGGTAGGCAGAGAGGATAGCATAACGCCATTCCACTATATCCTGACTATCTTCCTTTGCCTTTCCTCTACATTCCTACATTTTCTTCGGACATACGCCGATTATTCGACTTTTCACATGTCCATTTCAAG
>JAGVSP010003337.1:7500-17600 GCA_022494985.1 Micrasema minimum | reverse complement strand
AAGGATTAAAAAATAATTACTTACTTTCCCTTACCCGCACCCATGGTGCATTGGGCCTGCAAGGTACCCCAAAGTGCTGTACTTGTAATTTATTAAAAAATAAAATCGTTTATTTTTCCAGTCCAAGGTTATAAATATAATTTGAAACAACATTTTAAAAGAAATACAAATACTTGTAGAAAATTTTCGGGGATTATCCCCCGCTGGGCTGATATCAGATTTTTGATTTTCAACAGAACAAAAAAAAACTCGGGAACGAATGTGGGGTTATTAGGCGTTTACGGGGCTTATGCCCTGTCATGGGGGGTTAAGTGGACTTGATGTATTACAACCCCCCCTTTCCGCCCATCATCTGACAACCATGTATCAAATTTTTTGAAATTTTGTATATTTTTTAAAATTATACAAGTTATACAAACTATATAAAAATATATACAAGAAACAAAAAAACAACTATATAAAAGTTTCAAATAATAAACATAAAGGCCCAAACCCACCCCAATGACAGGTTAACCCTGTAAACGCCTAGAAAAACCCACTTGTTCCATTTTTTCTTCTCTTTTGAGTATCAATAATATCATTAATTGCATTTGCACTCCAAGAAATTGTCCAGTTGTAATCTCAAAGGATTCATTGAAATTAGCGAATTAATGCATATTCTGATTATTTTACTAGTCATATTTGATTGAGTCATATTCTGATTTTTTACGGGAGATATGAATTATTTAGTTTAGATTAATGCATCGCGCAGGCTATAGTCACGCCATGGCGCTGGCGTTTAATTCAAAACACACTAGCGTTGCAAATTTTTGCGTTGCGACAAATTCCACTCTGATGGCGGCCATTATTATTTGTTTGACTACGGACCGCGTAACGGTTCACGTTGAGTCGCTTTGCTAGTAAATAAACGTGGATACTTCATGATTTTTATCATCAATAAAACGGCAATGCGTGAATTGTAGTATGCTTTGGTTTGTAGCGGTAGAGTCTTCAAGGTGCTTAAAGGATGTCACATTCTCACGGTAATTGATTTCGATAAATAATTATATTGAATTACATTGATTTTGGCAATATATTGTCCTAAATGTGGTATTATTTGTATAAAAACTTTCCTTTTATCAACTTTATTTACATTATTTACCAGTTTTTCTTAATTTAGGTGATCAATTTGTAAATATAAAGTATGTTTATGTTGATAGTGACAGTTGATTACTGTCGATATGCCAAGGCCGCATTAGGCATTTTTAAGAACAATGGGCATTTTGTTTCTGCTGCAACTATTAGCCAACTTCGTGTTTGTACTATCACTAGACTCTGTTTTTGACATGATAGGGGACCCTCTGATAGGCTGCGCGTCTTTACTCTAAGGGTATAACCTCTCGGGCAATTATCCCAGGACAGACATTTGTAATTCATATCTTTCTTATTCTTTCCTTTTCCTTTAGTAGTTCACCGACAATAGGCACGGTTTGCGGGATCGAACAGTTTGGAGTGCCTTTGTCGACCACTCACATCATGACAAATGTTCGACAAACATCAATTTGTAAACAATTATGACGGACGTCATTTCACGTGGACTTTGTTCTCACTCGCCGTGGTCATCTGTATGAGAAATCTGTAAGAACTGGGATTTTATTGCTGGTACTAATTTCTTATATACCGGACAACACAATATGGGATATGGGGTCTAATTATTTTGTCTACACAACATTTTGAGTAAATCGTCCAAATGAATCTACTATAATACACGGCATTCCATTTAAACATTATTTTTAATAATTTAAAAATTAAAACTGCTAATTCATATCAATTTCATTAATAAAATTAAACGATAGTTAAAATAGGGAAATTCTTATTCAAATTTTATAAGTAATTAATTTTAAAATGAAATAAATAGATACGATTAATAAAGAGTATAGCGGCGGTTTGACTTTGTCAAGGAAGGCAACGGGACACAGCAACCCTTGGTAATCTTACTGTCATCAGCTATAGGCAGGGTTTTAGTTCCGATCCGTGATTCTGCGCACAAAATTGGGAGAGCGCGCTTTTGCGGATGCGGGCCTGTGGCTTGGAAATTGCTCTCCACAGACCAGTGCGCAACTGTGAGAGTGAAGTGATGTTCGAAAGAAACTTAAGACCAAATATGTACTTCAAAATTTTTGTTAATTTTGATAATGGTATTTTTACTCAGAAATTGAGTTTTTACTCACTTTAAATTTCCCCAGGCCCTTAGGTTTATTTATACGAAAAAAGGGGCTTATAAAATTTTCCATAAAATTAAAATCCGGGGAAGGCGTTTCGGATGGTAGGCCCTATATATGTGCCTCCCAGACCCTTGCCACCTTGCCTATTTTTCAAGCTCAGGTTTCGGCGTTGGGCGTCCCCTGTTGACAAATTTGCCGCAGTTTTTCAGGTGGGGACGGGATTTACTTGGGGGGAGCCGGAGTGGCGGCCGATCGCTTGGGCCCGGGGGAGTTTGGGGGAAACCATAGGGTATGGTATTTTTGAAGGTAAAATTTAAAATGATCAAGGTAATATTTTACGCCGAGCAGCCCAAGTATCCCAAATCGAACCGCGACCCCAGCGTGGCAAAACCACGCGCTACCACAGGCGGAAAATTTAGTACTCTCATGTGATACCCAGGACTGGGGGAAAAACGTAAGTTTCTTTCCTTTACCCCCAAATTATCAAATTCACTGCATTGGTGTACGAATGTAGTTCAATATGCACCGCTGGGCGCAAATGTAAGTAAGTTTTAATTCCACTAGCGTGCGACATATATCATTTTTTTTTTAATTTTGGTTCAACGTTTCTTTTATTGAGAATCATTTTTGTTATCGAAATAAGATTACTTCGACTGAAATTTCCCGATACTTCACTCTGACTAGTTCTGCATTCAGTTGCTCGATCACAGATCACTCGGTAATAAGCGACGTGAGTAACGATTTCTTACCCATGGAGGTTTAACGTTTTTCGCGATCACATGGAACACGCGTTAAAAGTTATCGATCGGATTATTAACGAGCGCTTCGAGTCGGAGCCATTTCCTGAGAATATCTTATTCGCACATATCTTAATTCAATCATTTCCGAGTGCCGTTATTGCCAGTTTAGACGGTTTTCGGCAAGCCAAATATTGGAAAAGCTAGTCGACATAATAAAAACAATCCGACTACAAGCGCGTACTTTGTTTGACGTTTGTAGTATAAGTTAAAAAATCTTGAGTAATCGGCTCGCCGCAATAATAGCTGAAATGCGTGGTCGGCGAACGTGTGGTATGGACAGTATGTTCTTTGTGATCGGTCTAATCGTTACGGTTAGCGCGCGTTGTAAATCACAGGTTAAAAACTAACCCGCCTTATTATCTGGTATAGAGTCCTGGCAGCGAGATATATATATTAAAATTCTCATTATCATAAACCGACCTTCTTCGCGGCCCGCTTTTCTAGCGTTTTCAAATACTCGAGTATCGCTTATAGCTATAATGGCGCTCTATCATCAATATTAATATGCTAACACTATCACACGTTATAATGCGACCGTCCTTAATTACTGCCGATGTTATTTGGAAAATGGCCAGCCATTGGCGGGCGGCTGGTTTCGGTTAAGCTATAGCCGGCGCAGGCGATTTTTGGTTCACTGTTGATGGGGATATTGCAAGTTGATTACCGGCTAAGAGCCTTTCTATATCACCTAGCCACCTTTAGAACTTGGGCCAGTAATGCGATCGCCTGCAAAATTAACTTTTACCTAAATAAATCGCATCTTGCCTTCCACTTGATGACATGAATTTTCTACACCTCTGAGTTATTTACCAATATATTTACTATATTCCAGCGATATTTAAAACGCCGCCGCGCTAAAAGTAGTCAGCGGTAAATTGTAGGGAATTTTTGTTTGTAATCAGTTATGACATTCTACGGATATTTTTTACGACTCGTTAATCGCTAATGAAATCATACACCGTTTACCGTGAATTGGTGATAATACAGATGGATAATCCAAGCCTCCTTATGTTGATTATAAGTAAAATAACGCATGCCGTCTTAAAACTTTTTTGCCGGGTTGGTTTTGAAGCTGTATATGTGATAAAAAGTAAAAGCGGTTAGAATTAGTTTTCTCTATCCTCCCTCCTCATAAAACGTATTTAAAATATTGGACGTCGCATTGTGATCGTTTGATCAATTTTGAAGTCAAATTTTTATTGGGTTGTAAATAGCCCATTATCAATGGAATCGTTACTCATTGGTTCAATTCAATTTTTTCAACCAACGCCTGTAATATTATAAGGTTCTAAATTGCATTTTGAAAATCATCATAATAACACTCGATATCTAGCTGTGCAGGAATAGGGAATTCGCATATTGAACAGGCTAATTGATCAACCGCCAGCTGCACTGTTGCCGGACGAGTCAACTGACCACGCTAATCGGAGCTCTATTTATGGGGTTAATTGCCGTCGAAATGGTAATTTCGTTTAAATCCTGGTAGGACGATAACAAGACGACATTTAGGTAACCAAGATGGTGGCGCTCTCGGGAGGCATTTTAACCCAGAGGTGTTGCCAAACACCTCCTAAAACTCCCAAACCATTGTGACATTAGATAATCACTTAATTAATGCATTGAAGATATTTCGCTGTTGGGTTGTAATATATGTTTGTTTCTCATTTACAGAGCTCCGATTCGTGAGATCGTTTATTTTTATCCGAGTGGAGAGACACCACCGGATTAGATATTTTACGCTAGGTATCAAATGTAATCTTACACTGTTGACATTTAAACATTTAAATCATAGTAATAGTCCTTAGATTTTTAAAATTATTAGTTCGAGAAGAAAACCCTAGTTTTAGATGAATTTGGTTTTATTCATATTGATTTAATAATCGCATTTATATAGTTTTGAGAACTCATTATTAACCTATATTAATTTATTAACTTGTGTTAAAACCGGATGTCATACACATCCATTACCAGTTGTAACTTATAACGTCTTACTCTTACCCACGGTTGTTTTAATAATTTAGGGACGCAGTTAATTAGTACTTGAATATCAATAACAAATCGGCCTTTATTATTGTCAAAAACAAACTAAAAGTTAATCTGATCAATATTTACAGTATCTAACCCCCCTCATTTTATTATCCAAGATAACGTCAATTAAATCGCATTGAACGCCGGCTGCACACAACGAAAAACGAATGGATCATCGTCACGTTCCGTCTTGAGCCGATATTGGCTAGCTATGAGCGCGTTTTTAGGCGATAGGAGAGGCACGATCTCTGGGTCTTTTAGCGTTCGTTCGTTTGTAGAGCATCTATCCTCTATTCTTACTAAATTGGAACGAATGCGTCCGATTCAGTGTATAAGATTAAGATGTCAAAATGTTCACGCCCACAGGTTTGATATTAACTTACAAGGCGAAACAATTGTCATTTATCTTGATAATAAAAACCCGTAGGGTAATTCCAAAAAAAAACCTGCTTTTTTTTGATTTTAACAATTATATCATGGAGTTTACTACAAAAATTCAGATTGCATTTCAAATAGTATGTATTTTTCAATCAAAAATTTCTTTTTATTAGACGTTTGGTTTATAGTAAAATGGAAATCCGTAAACGACCTTCTGATTCAGACATTATGCAAAGTTGTTTTTTTAGCTTATCTATATCTTTGACACTTACATACGCGTAATTAATGCTGTGTAATTCTGTAATTTGATGGGCAAATACCTAACGTCTATGTACACCTCATGATAATATGTAAAATGATAGATCTGTCATATCGTAGGAACTTACCTTTAAATACCTTAATTTAATTCATTCTCGATCGTAACCGATCGAGCTCATACCTCAATCATTCAGTAATTTATTTCTAATTATTTTTATAGCTCACTTACATGGACATACGTAGTGGTAAATCCTCGTTCTACATGCCGACCACCTCACATCTTCGCCATTACCCTCATACATTGCTACATTGCACCGTGAACTGCACTGCAGGCAAACAGGCACACTTTGGTAATCAGTAGATAGAAACGTGGTTTATTTCCAACTGTTGTATCATAGAAATGTGCCAAAATTATCCTCTAACGCATTGTAGAAACACCGCAAATAACCATTAAACCACCGGTAGACATAAAAGATAGAACCCACCCGCACAAATGGGACTATCAGCCAACAGCTATTGTCTTTTGCCCTTTTTTCCATAAACCCGCAAAAGAAACGGTAGGGGGGTGTCTTTGTTACGCTTTTTTTAAAAATGATTCATGTAACGAGAGATGGAGGGTTGGTTGGAAGATATTGAAAGTTGTATTAAACCCACTTTATATGAGACAGTTTCTTGTTCAGAAAACTACACAGTTTCTTGTTCAGAAAACTGTGCAGTCTGTCAAACTTCTGTCAAAAGACACGCTAAATGTGTGTATTTTTGAAACGCGATTGTAAGTTTATTATCGTATGTTTGCTCTCAGGAAATTGTATATTTAGCTAATTATGTATATGTTATTGGTTTTTTTACGTATTTAAAGCATACAATAAACCATGTCTATTAAACGTTTACATAAAAAACATTGACTGTCATGTCAGCTTAAATCTGACACTAGCACACAGTTTTTTCATGCAGTTTTACCTTTATACGGGACCGTTTTCAGACTGCACAGAAAACTGTGTAGTAAACTGCGCCATATAAAGATAGCTTTAGTAGCAAAATCAGACCCAGGCTAGGGTCCGATCTATTTCAATTCTATTTTCTAACTGATTTACGTAGATTTCTCCTCAAACAAGCATCTTCCAACCAACGAAGAAGAATTACTTTTCATATTTGCCTAATCCAGGGATCGGGAAACGCCGGCCCCGCGGCTAAATCCGGCCCGCGTCGTGTTTCAATCCGGCCCGCAAAACCGATATCGTTAATTTGATGCCACCTAAAAAAAAAATTTACTAAAACTAATAGTTACACGATTTGCTCATATGAAATTACAAAGTCTAAAAAAGCTTTTGGTGAAGGCGAATTCGCGAAGGATTGTTTGCATAATATTGTGACTGATGGTTGGGTCGTGATATATCTGTGAGCAAGTGTTTTCAACGATGTAACTACGTTAAAATTTAACGAGGAACTAATTAAAACTAATGTGAATTGCATTTTTTAAATTCCATCGAGTTATTTGGACCCAAATTTCGACGTGCTGGTAAATAATGACAATTGTAGCTGAGGTATTCGATGCTGTCTAGCAAGTAAAAATAATAACTGAATTTTGGAAGATAATCATTACTAACTAGCTATCTAACCATCAAGCACATTTCACCGGCAGGGCGTAGGCCGAGCACAGAGTGGATAGATACGCCATACCACTTGTCCTGGCATACTTTCTCTTGCTTTCCTCCACATTAATACATCCTTCTCTTGCACGCACGTTCGATTATTCCGACTTCTTACATGCCCCACTTTCAAGCACTTGTTTCACTTGATCATGCCATGTCTTTCTCGGCCTTCTCGACTTCTACATCCAGGCACAGTTGCATCATATATTTTTTTTGCCGTTCTTTCATCATCCATTCGCTCTACAAGACCGAACCAACGTAAAAGACCTTTCTTAATTTTGTCGATAATGCTTATCTCAGCCTTGCACTCTGCTCTATTTTCGACATTCGTACACCTATCATACATAGTCTTACCCACAACATTCGCCTGAGAGATCGCATTTCAACTGCATTCAATCTACTTTCATCCTTCTTTTTCCAACAACACGCTTTACTACCATACATAAGGGTTGGTTGAACTCCATTATGAACTGCCAATTTAGCCTCTTTTAATAAGCACTTATTAGATACGACCGACTTTAATGCACCATTAACTCTGTTACCGGCACTAACCCTCCTTTCAATGTCCTTGTCCATATTTCCATCCCTAGTGAACATGCTTCCCAGATATACAAATTCTTCCACCTGTTTCACATTCGACTTTTCCACATTCATTAACAGGTCACTCTCCTTGCACACATCGTAAACCTTTGTAACCAAGGACTGCCAAGAAAATCAAAATATCGTTTATTCTACCAATTAAGCACGTAAAAGCAAAACAGATTTTTTGTTGTAATTACTTCTCTTTCCTTTAAGTAAGTCCTTTTTGGCTCGCTTAAATGTTATAATTTCTGAATAAGACCCTTCTCGAATTCTATTTCCCCATCCCTGGCCTAATGGAATAGCGAATAATACAAAAATAACGAACCTCTCTTATTTTGTTGTTGCAAATCAGAATCCAGCCTTGCCAGCGGCCATTTTCTATGTATGGCTGTTTTAGTGCTACCGCTTTCTGCTTACGTATGCAATTCTGCTTTTATTTAATTTATTAAACCGCCAGCCAAATATGTACATTACGTTTAATAATGAAATAGCCAACAGGGAAACGTTACATCATATGCCTATTTATTACTTAATAAAGTTAACCAACTTAATATATTTGTTAATAACGAATTACATTGCAATATTTCAGTTGCTCGATCACAGATCACTATCGACGCGGTAATAAGCGACGTGATAACGATTTCTTACCATGGATGTTTAACGTTTTCGCGATCACAGTGGAACACGCGTTAAAAGTTATCGATCGGGATTATTAAACGAGCGCATCAAGTCGCGAGCCATTTTCCGAGATATATCTTCTTCGCACATATCTTCTTTCAATCTTTCTCGAGTGCCGTATTGCATTTAGTCGGCGTTCGGCAAGCCAAATATCGAGAAAAGCAGTCGAGATAATAAACAATCCGACACGCGCGTTGTCTTTCTTGATTTGACGTTTGACGTTTAGCCGCGATATTTATGATCACCTATGGTGCTCGGCAACGCGAACGTGGTATGAACGTATGTTCATTGTGATCGGTCAAATGGTTAGCGTTAGCACGTGGTTAGCACGTTTTTTACTACGTCGATAGTTATCTGTGATTGAGCTCCAGATAATGTTATTTTTCTATTATTTTATCGACTTATATTGTGTAATGCGCACTTTATACGGGACCGAAAACTGTATAGTTTCTTCGATTTGATTATCCGTGCTTTGATTTTTGTCTTCTCCGACGTTTCGGCCACCGTTGCAGGCGCCATCATCATGCCCATGAAATATTATTATGAAACCACATGTAAATAAATATTTTATGTTGACCCCCTATAGGAATCGAACCCGCAACCTCATTCACGGTAGTCAAATGCACTACCACTGTGCTACGAGGCGTACAAATTTGTAAATTAATATTTTTAAATATCCGAATAGAGGACTGCAATGCATAGTCAATGCGCTTTGTGGCTGCATACATTAAATGTATCCCTTTATACATAAATATCTACAATACATTATAATATTATATTATAACATTAAAAATCGGTTCAACAATTATTATTATTAGGGGCTAGATAAATTGCAATAGTTTATGCGCTTTGTAGCTGCAGGACGACTTGCAATCTAGCCTCTCTTTAAATGTACAGCGCTCTTGAGGCGATTTTTCGTAAAAATAGCGCTATACAAATTATCCTATAAATAAATAATTCAAGAAGTGTAGAATATATCAAATCTTATATTCCTTCATATTGATACTTGTAAATTACCCATTACGGGATAATAATTACAATTTGACATCTCAAAAGAGACGAGAAGTTTGGAAGGGAATATGGATTAAAAAATAATAAAATATATATAAGCATAACACATTGAAGAGTCATCTTCAGGCGTTTCCTAGTAGGTGATAAATTCGGTAAGAATCTCACTTGCAATCATAAAGGTTTCTAACAACAACATTTTGAATGAATACAAATACTTGCAGACAAATTATTGGATTATACCCATGCTAGGCTGATATCATATATACAAGTTTCAAAAATTTGTTATACATGGTTGTCAGATGATGGGCGGAATGGGGAATGTTGTAATACATCAAGTGGCCACTTAACCCAGCCAATGACAGGTCATAAGCCCTGTAAACGCCTAGATAACCCACACTCGTTTCCAGAGTTTCTCTGTCTCTGTTGAGATATCAATAATATCTGATAAAGGTTTCTGCTCAAATGCTTAGCAATTTTCTGCACATGTGAAGCGTCGCGCCATTCCACAT
>JAGVSP010003337.1:0-2500 GCA_022494985.1 Micrasema minimum | reverse complement strand
CCGTTTGTATCGACCTCGTACTAACCTGAATATCTACATGTAGATATGTTGGCGGATCCTGCCCTGGTAGTTTATTCAACTTGCATAATTTTTAAAAGTAATTTCATTCCAAAATTGTAAATGTCAATGTTTTATTGATAACTGGTTCCTAATGTTTTAATGTAAAATTTCCAGGGATGCCGGTACCAGACGGTATATTTGGACCCGGAGGGCCTGTTATCTACTCTATCCTCCCGGATCATCTAGAGTTTAGCTGCAGCAGCTCAGGAACAAGGTAAAGATGACTAACTTGTATTAAGAATAACGGGAATTTTTTTTGTTACTTCACTTACTCTCCTATTCCGGACTTTTTTCACGATAGGTTTATGCGGTGGCTCGGTATCACGCTATTGAGCGCGTTAAAAAAAAATTCAGTGCGAAATATTCGCCAAGGCATCATTCTCATATTTTTTCTCCATAGTAAATTTTTCGCATTTTTTATTATTATTTTTATTTTATTTTATAAAAAATAACATTACATAGGGAAAAAAAAAAGAATTCTTTTTCTTTTTCAATCTAATGCTCCCTAGGAGTTTTAACAATAAACTCATTTAGGGACAAATAAAAAACACATATTCATTTTATTCTAATACGCACTGACATCACTTAGATCACAAAATAAACACAATATATACAAAAAACAGAACCAATCCAATGAAAACATAAAACCTAAAGAAACAATAAAGTGAATTATAACAGTAACAGCAAAACCATATATTATATCGACGCAAGTAGAAAAGGTATCATTCAAAATACTTAATTGAAATATTATTTCTTCAAATAATATCCTGTTTCGATAGTTAGATACAGGGATAAAACATGTTAGGTAACAAATTAAATTCGGAAAATGCTATGTATTTTAGGATTCTTGTACCGAATTTGGTTGTATTTGCTGGTTCTAAATGTATTTTGTTGCGTGAACGGGTGTTGTGATGATGAACGTCTCTATTAAAAGTGGTCTCGATGTTTGTGTGCATTGAATCAAAAATTGTATGTAATATTGAATTAGTAATTTTCGTATGTAGGAAGCATGTGAAAGGGCATAATTTTTGTCTCAAAGTATAAATCTTTTATATGTGTATCGTACGGCAAGTGAAAAACATTTCTAACTGCTCTATTCTGTATTACTTGGACCTCCGAAATCTTTTGCTTTGTTGCGAAACCCCAAATACAACAAATGTATGATAGGTGAGAATGGACCATTGAGTAATAAATTGACCGGAGCTGTGATACAGAGAGCATTTTTTGAAATCTGAAAAGTATCCCTGTTACGGTGTTATTTTCTTTTTTAACATATTCAATATGATCATTCCATGTAAGCCGTGAGTCTATTAAGAGACCTATTGTTATTTTTTTTAAAAGAAAAGACTTTTCGAAAGCCCGAGAAAATTTCGAAAATGAAGTTCGCAGAGTTGAAAAAACCTCTGCGGCCTTTATTATTACATTATTGCTTCATCATTGGCAGGTGAAGCGGCCAGCCAACAGTTCATCACCATACCCAGTCTATGGCTCCTGCGGCAGCGGCCGCCTACCAGACGATACGGCAGCTACCAGCAGCAGGTGGCTCACACCAGCAGGCTTCCCACAGCAAGCCGCCCAGTTGCACCGGCGAAAAGCACCCTAAATACCAGCAAGGCATTTTTTATTGAATTACTTACAGGACCTGTCCAGGACCGTGGAGGAAGTGACAGTATATAAGGAATTAGGAAACCAAATACAACCATTGCGTTACTTCCAATGTTAGTACAAGACCAAAAGGCTTTAACCCTGTAACGGGCATCTTCAGAACTGGTAAACATGGCGTGAAGCCCATTTTGCTTTCACTACATACTGCCAGCTCGAAGGGGCGATTAGGTTTTTTAAATTAAGTCTCATCTTTCTTTCATATTGCTTTTTCCAAATCAAACCAGTTTCCGACAAAACGACAAAAACAAAAATTTTGTTGATTGATTCGGCATCCACTTGTAACACTTCATAATGAATTATGATTAAATAAAACAATGTTATGTGTGTACTATTGGTTTATTCTATAGAAAAAATAGAATGTATCAATATTGTTTTGTATGTTTGTGTGCATTTAATAAAGAAAAAAAAAAAGCCAATTTCAATACGGAGACACTGAGAGGATCAACGGCGGCATCATGATTTTCTTTGACTTGATCGATGCTGTCGCCCTCTTGACTTAACTTCACTTGGAAACTTTGGCCCTGCAATTTGCTTATGCATTTGCATTTTCAAAAAATTTTTAAAGTCCTGCATAAAATAGCGTGACTGACAGATCCAGTCCCCAAGGACTATCACAGTCGCGGGTGGCCGGTGGGACGATCCCTCATTGTATCTATATTTACACAAACCTTTTAACATAAATTAGTAATATAGAAATAACATTTAATATTATTTGATAATTTCATTTCTCTGTATTCTAATTTAGTGTCTTTTCACCAGTCGATGGGAGAACGTT